>PVHX01011317.1:0-64862 GCA_004024805.1 Geosciurus inauris
TGAGACCCTGTCTCTACATAAAACACAAAATAGGGCTGGGGGTGTGGCTCAGTGGTCCAGTGCCCCTGAGTTCAATACCCAGTACCAAGACAAAAAAAAAGACTGTGGGACACAAGGAGCCAAGGTCTTTAGGGATGGGAACACAGGACTCTGGAGAAAGACTAAGGACAAGAGAGGGAGACTCAAGTCAAGTTCTGGCTGAGGTGACCAGAGGGGCCAGCATCTGTCCCTTCCCTAGTGCTGCAAATGGACTCTTTTCCTCCTACCTCTCCTCCCCTTGATGCCTACTCCTGCTTCTCCAGCACCCCCAGCCTACAGCCCCATGTCCCTGGCAAGCTCACAAAAGCCCAGCAGGCTCAGGGCTGACAAGGGGCTGATTGATAAGCCAGCCACCTGCCAAATGCACATGTCGCTGAACCTTTGCTTGCTCCTGGGACGCGTTGGGGCAAACCTCTGCAGATAAGTCTGGGGAAGTTCCAGGAAGCCCCTGCCTTCTCCAGGGAGAGGCATGTCACTGCTTAACAGGGCCAGATTAACCCCCATTTGTCCTGTCAAGCACTGCAGACTCAGGAGATATCAAGCCAGAAAACACTGCATGCCTGAACATTGTGGAGGAGGAGGAGACGGGGAAGCCTGGCGAGCAGGTGGAAGGCACCAGAGACCTCGAAGGTCAAGGCTTCACTTCACACGGAAGGAGACTGAGCTTGGACAGGTCAGTCGAGCACTCAGGAGGAACTTTTCCTCTGCCTGTCAGCTCCAGGTCCCCACTTTCCAAAGACACTGGCACCTGTGGGCAGTGTCACTTAGATGTATAGCATGCCCTCCTTGACATGGCTCCAGGTCCTACAGAATGCCCAAAAGTGGAGAGGTGAGCTAGACTGAGCTGGAGAATAAGGAGGAGGATTTGTGGCTTAAGGTGAAAACACCCAAGAACAGACAGGGTTCTAGAGTCCTGAGACCTGGGTTCCCATCCTGCATCTATCAATGATGCATGTGAAACTTTAGACATGTTCCTTTGATGACACTGGGTACTCGCAACTAACACTTACCGGAAACCCAAGAGCCCCATCCTGCCTCTCCTGGCTCCCATCATGTGACAGGGACAGTAGTGGCTGCAAATTCAGGACCTGGGACTCTCACATACCCTCACCAGGAGGGCCTTTGTACTTGGGCATCAAATCATGTCCTGTGAGCCTATCATGTTCTTGGCTTAGCAGCATCACCCACATGTAGCCAGTTCCAACTGAGCAACAAAAGTTTGTTTTAGTTTTGCTGTAATAACACAATCCACTACTCCCATATCCTTCAGAACTTAAAAAGCACCTTTGCATCCATCCACTGTCCCCTCTAGTCCCCCAACACCCACTCATACACACACACACACACACACACACACACACACAGAGGATGACCCCTGCCCACGTTTGAAAAGGGTGGAAGTTAGTCCTTGGAGAGATGAAGCAATCTGTGCACGATGGCCCCGGCTAGAAATGGTCTCCACCGGAACTCAGATAGGTCCTCGGATTCGCACTCAAGCAGGGGACAGGAAAAGAGTATCCTTCCCTCAGACTCCAGAGTCCAGCATCTGAGCTGGATGGAAGGGACAACTGCAGGTCTGGGAGGGTGGGGTGAGTTCCTCCTCACCTAGTTTTACACAGTAAGCCAGGCCACCAAGTGCTGGCCCAGACAGGATAGTATTGTCTCACGGGTGGGAGGATATTGCCTTTTCCTCCGAAAGAAAAATAATCAAGCCTAGATCAGCCAGAGCTCATTAAGCTTCTGCAGACATGGCGGCCCCTGCAATTAACACAGAACAATTACTCGTCCATTGCTCCGGGGGTGAGGGAGTCTGGACCCCAGCCAGCTCCCCTTTCGCACCCTGATTCTTCTCCAGCCACCCCTCAAATGGCTTTCCCCTCTCCCTCCAGCCCAGGCCAGGGGAGGCAGCTGGCTCCTTGCTGTTCTGGTTGCAAATCCTTAATTTCAGTCCAAACAACTACTGCGATCAAGTCCTGGGCGGGGGCCCTGGGGCCTCCTCATTAGCACCAGGCAGGATGGCTTTGCCAGGATTGCTCCCTGGCTCTGGCCCAGGCTGCTGTGTGCCAATTTCTGTCCTTTGCCCACTGTAGCCAGACAGGCGTCCCCGAAGCCGGACATTCCCTCCTTGAAATGGGGCCATGCAACTCAGTGGAAAGACCCTGGCTGGGTTCCACCTCTGGGTGTGACTCAGCCTCTATGAGACTGGTTCCTGATTTTAAATGAAGCTATTAACACTGACCCCAGCCACAGGGCCCCAGTGAACATTTAAAAGCACATAGCAAGGAGGTTGCCATAAACTGTTAGATCCTACTCACACAACTCCTGTTCCCCAGGGAGGTGCCAGGGATAGAACACACAACCTGGGGCCTTAAGACTCACCTTTGAGCTCCTGCTTTCTCACTTATCAGGTGTTGGATAAGACGCCTCCTCACCCTGAGCCTCAGTCTACCAATCAGGAAAATGGAAATAATCCCAGCCCAGCCTGACTCACAGAGATAGAGCAAGACGACTGACAGGAAATACTTTACACACTGGAGCAGCCATGAAGAACAGCAGTGAGGGAAAGATCCCAGCACCCTCTGTCTCCAATTCCAGCTCTCCTCAGACACAGTTCCCAGCCTGAGACAGAAGAGTGTTCCCGCCCTGCCCCCCACCCCGCACACACAAAGGAAGGCTTCATTCCCCACACCCAGGCTTGGACCCAGTCACCAGCCAGCCGCACCTGTGTGCGCCCAGACCCCACCCCAAGCCACATTCCAGGGGCCCCTGGGCAGAGGGAAGGTTTCAGCTGGGACAAGGGAGGCTTTCATGGGCAGGGATCAGAATCTCTGGACAGTCCCAGCCCAAGGATGTGGTCAGGCCTCTGCCACCTGCTCCAAAGCTTCCTGAGAAGTTAAGTCGAAGAAGGGGCTTGAGGGGGCTGGAGGTCAGAGCAGGGCAGCACAAAGAGGGCAGAAGTGGGTCCTGGTCCCAGGCTGCACAGTGCCAAGAAAGGACTAGGCTCTGGAGTGCATGATCAAACTAGGGGGCCTCTCTGAGATCTGCAAAGAAATGGAGGAGTTAGCATCCCCTCCAGGATCAGCATGAGGTTTGGCGATGTCCCGGACACAGAGGGGCAAGGATAACATCAGTTTTCCTATAGAACTAGGATGAGGTGTGAGGAGACAAGGGTCCCACTTGCCTCCTCCTCCACAGGTCAGCCCTCCGTCATGGAGAACTTATCCCAAACCCCTCCACCACCGAGGTGAAGTGGGACTGATTTATGGGCCTCTAATTGCCTTGAATTGGCCTCAGTTCTCGACAGCTGAGCTGTAAACCACAGGCACAAGACCATACCAACCCAAGAGCAGAGCTGTACCAGGAAGCTGGGACTTTGTTCCTTTGCTGGTCCCGGGCAGGCCCCAGGCAAGCCAGGTTGGGGATCCGTGTGGGAGGTCTGGGTCACAACCGGGTCCCATTCCAGGCTCTGGGACCAGGCATGAACTAGCGGGTGTAAGGGGCTTATGCAGGGTTGCCCCAGAAAGGATGGATGCGTTAGTGCAGGCACACAGACACACAGGGATAGGGATACCCTCTCCAGCCAGTGGAATGTCTAACCCCAAAGCCCCAATTTGGGTTAGGTGGAGAGATGTGTTGGGAGGAACCACCCCAGGGATCCTAGTCCAGAGCCTTGATAGGGAGCAAGACTGGCACAAATGATAGGAGACGACCTGGGCAGGAGTGACACCATGCACTAAGTATCAGGAAACTTATATTCTAATTCTGGCTCTGTCATATAGTTGTTATGTGACCTTGAACAAGTTATTCAACTATCTGAGCCAGTTTCCTGATACATAAAATGCAGCTCATACTTTTAAGATTGTTTTAAGGGCACATAGTAGATGTTCAATAATATTCATTTCTCACGCGCGCACACACATACACACACTCATTCTCTCCTACCCGCTAGAGTACAACGGAAAGAAAACTCAATCTAGAACCACAGTTTCAAATCCCACCTTTGCCGTGTATTAGAGCAGCTTCAATATGCAACAAAGGCTTTCTCAACCTTAGTTTCTCTCTCTTTAGAATGCAACAGTGCTTAAAGACGTGCAAACAGGAATCGCCATGACACCTGAGTGCTCTTGCCCTCCCTTCCCTTTCCTGGGACACAGTGGACTTTGTTTCAAATAAAACCGAACCAAGGCTGAAGCCTAACCCATGTCTCCATGGGCTGAAATAACAACCAAACATCCTTCCTCCCTTGGGCCATAAAGTTTTATTGGCAGGTCAGGGATAGAGCCAGGGGAAGGTCCCCTGCGCAGGGGCCTCCCTCTGCAGGAGGCCAGGAGCCCAGGACCTTCGGCACTCAGATGTTGACTTGGTTGGGCAGATTGTTGTAGTGGGCGTCCTGGCCCTCAAGCAGGCTGCGGTAGGTGGCGATCTCTTGCTCCAGCCGAGACTTGATGTCCATGAGCTGCTGGTACTCCAGGTTCTGTCGCTCAGTGTCAGCACGCACATCACCCAGCTGGGCTTCAATGCTGCTGATCTTCGCCTGGATCTGTGCCAGCCGGGTTCCATAGCGGGCCTCGATCTCTGCCAGCGTGCCTTCCAGGGAGGCTTTCTGAGAGAACAGACAGGGGATGTGTCTCAGCAGAGACAGCTCCCAGAGAGGGCAAGGCACAGCCACCAGCCAGGCCACCCAAGGCTTCAAGGACACAAGTGTGCATTCTACAAGGAAGAGACACGTACCATGCTGAGCTGTGATTGCAGCTCAATCTCGAGACCCTGAAGGGTACGTCGCAGGTCGGTGACCTCGGACCTGCTCATCTCAAGCTGCTCTGAATGGCCAGCAACCTCCCGGTTCAGCTCTTCAGACTGAAGACAGGGAGAACAGGAGGACAGGAGTAAGGACTGAGGCAGACCTTTGGGTGAGGAACAGGAAGCCCTGCCTCCTTGCCACCCCTCCCCTCCAAGGGCCTCTGCTCCCCATCCCTGCATACCCGACTTGTGAACCAGGCTTCAGCATCTTTCCGATTCTTCTCAGCCATGACCTCATATTGGCTTCTCATGTCACTCAGGATCTTGGCTAGGTCGATGCCTGGAGTGGAATCCACCTCCACGCTGACCTGGCCACCCACCTGGCCCCGCAGGGCACTGATTTCCTGGAAATATACAGCAGAGGTGGGCATGTCAGGGCTCAGAGCCCACTGGGCCTGGGCCAGGTCACATCTTCACCCCCAAAGCAGGTTGGTTTTCAGGTACAATCCTAGAAGCTAGCACTGGGGAGACACTGTGTGATCGCCATGCCTTGCTAGAACCCTGGGAGCCATGATCACCACCCAGGACCATGCTGAGGGCAGCCACAGTCAAAGGGTACAGGATAAATTATTCTCAGGTTTGGGACCTGGGGTGGGAGGGACAGATGGCCCAGTTTGACCCACCTCCTCATGGTTCTTCTTGAGGTAGGCCAGCTCTTCCTTCAGGCCTTCAATCTGCATCTCCAGGTCAGTCCTGGCCAAGGTCAGTTCATCCAGAACCCTGCGCAGGCCATTGATGTCGGCCTCCACACTCAAGCGCAGGGCCTGCTCCGTCTCAAATCTTTCAAAGAAAAATAGCGGCAATCAGAGCCGGGCGCGGTGGCGCAAGCCTGTAATCCCAGCACTTAGGGAGACTGAGACAGGAGAATTGCAAGTACAAAATCAGCCTCAGCAACGGCAAGGCACTAAGCAACTCAGTGAGACCCTGTCTCTACATAAAACACAAAATAGGGCTGGGGATGTGGCTCAGTGGTCGAGTGCCCTTGAGTTCAATCTCCAGTACCAAAAAAAAAAGAAAGAAAGAAAAATAGCGGCAGTCAGGTCACTGTGGCTCTACACCTCAGAGGACTTCCCCAGTTCCCCAGGGTTCAGGAGTCTATGGGGGGTTTTGCTTCAGCTAGGACGGGTGAAGGCAGAGTCCAGTCCCACCGCACTGAGCCCTATAAAGGACTAGGACTGTGCCCCCACCCATTCACACACACCCTGCTGTCCTGGTTTCTACTATCCAGGGAATGAAGACTCACTTGGTTCGGAAGTCATCTGCAGCCAGACGGGCATTGTCAATCTGCAGGACAATCCTGGAGTTCTCAATGGTCGCACCGAGAATCTAAAAGGCGGAAGGCACCATTATGGCATACCTGCCCTGCCCACCCCCTTTCTTCCCAGAGAAGTGGGAAGAAAATGATTATGTCCCCACTCCCAGACCAACACCCAGCCACCCATCCCTGCTGCTCCTTTGCCTGCTTTCTGGGAGGCCTTGGAATCACTTCATGCCCAGGAGCTGAGGCAGGAGACACACTTCAAGGGAGGGTGGGTGGGGAAAGGTGGGCAGGGAGGCAAGCTTGAGGAGGACATCTGAGTCCTGTGCCCAGTAAATTTCTAAATGGCCTGAGGGTGTCCATAAGCCAGAGAAGCAAGAAGCAAGGAGAAAGGCTTTGTCTGAAACCCACTCATAGGACATGGTGCCTTCAGAAAAAAAGATCCCATTTGTTGAGCATCTATTATGTGCCAAGCACTTTGTGCCTCACCCTTTATAAGCTCTGAACTAGGTCAGTGGGCACTCCCACTTTATAGAAGTGGAAATCTTCCAAGTTTACCTCCATCTGAAAACTCTGTGACCTGAGGGCCATATTCACATCTTCCAGCACAGCACCGATTACGGTACTCTGGCTCAGTGTTTCTCAAAAGGATTATAGCTCAGTAGTCAGTATACCACCAGGAGGTGATATCACCAGTTTACCAACCTCCTGGTGATATACTGACTACTGAGCTATAATCAGTAGTCAGTATATCACCATTTTCTAATGAAACTGAATAAAATATAAAAATCAGAGGGAATCACCCAAAGTAGGGAAGAATTGGTTCAAGAAGCTTTTGCCTTCTGTGTGGGGGAGGTAAAGGAGAAGAAGAAAGAAAAAAGGTATTGGATGAAGAGTAAAATGTATTTCTCATTGTATGTCACAATTTTAGAACTGCACTGTTCTAGCTGGCTATTAACACCTCTAGCTTTTGCACACCTGTGGATCCAGGTCCATTCAGCTCAACGCTAAGCTAACAGTCTAAACTGGGAAAAGTCCTGGGAGCTGCAGGTTGGGAGACCAAGTGTTGGGGGACTGTTAACTACCCAATTTCTGACACATTTCTTCAGGATGGAACTTTTCCCTATGGGTGGAGACCAAGCCCCACCCTTAGAGTTCCCCATAAGAGCTAGTGGCTCAAACCCACAGGGAGCTGCCCCTGTACCTAGTCCTGCAAGGCAGAGGTTTACCCAAGCAAAGGCCCAAGGCTTCCCTCCTATATCCTTTGCCTACATCCCTTCCGGGGACCAGGGGCCACAGCTGGCTCTAGTCTTCCTCGAATTCCTTCCTCTTAGGCCTGGGTGGCCCCTGGGCGGGAGAAGAGTGGGAGGAGACCAAATCCTAAGCATGACGAAAACCAGACCTGCCAGGTCAGAGAATCGGAATGCAGGGGGCCCCACACCCCACACTGGGGTCCCAGGGGGGTAGATCTGGCCCAGGGTGTACCACATACTCCCAGGTCAAACTCATGCAGCAACCTGTGTGGCTGCAGCCCCTGACCCACCCCCTGGACAGTTTACCATCTTCTCCTCCACTCTTTGGACCCCCTTTCCCGGGGATGTGGACCCACACACCACCTCCTCCCGAAGCCCCAACCGGGACACCTCTACAGATCCCACCCACTTAGCTGCCCCCACTCACTTTCCCTCCCCGCCTTCCACCTGGCCTCCACTTCCTGCCCCACGGTCCAGCTGCTGGTCTCCTGCCCGCCTTCTCTCTGCCCCACCCCACGGGCCCTCCCAGGTCCTAACGGGCTCGCTCCCGCGGGCCTCGCCCAGCCTGCCGGGCAGGGTTTCCACCGCCGCCACCCGCCCCACCGCGGCAGGTGCACTTCCCGCGACCGGGCCACCACCCACCTTGTCCCGCAGGTCCTCGATGGTCTTGAAGTAGTGGCTGTAGTCGCGGGAGGGCCCGGGCCCCTGCTTCTGGTACCAGTCGCGGATCTTCACCTCCAGCTCGCCATTGGCCTGCTCCAGGGCGCGCACCTTGTCCAGGTAGGAGGCCAGGCGGTCGTTGAGGTTCTGCATGGTGATCTTCTCGTTGCCCGCCAACAACCCGTCGGACCCGGCCAGGATGCCAGCATAGCCGCCACCATAGCCCCCGGAGGAGGACGAGGACACGAAGCGGGCGGAGGACACGGATACGCCACGGCCACCTGAGCCCCCGTGGATGCTGGGCGCGCGGAAGGCGCCCCCAGCCCCAAATCGCAGGGAGCCGCCGCCCAAGCCCCCGTAGGACGAGGTGGCTGAGGACTGGCGATAGCTGTAGGAAGTCATGGCGAGGCAGACGACAGAGCGACACCGGCCTGAAAAGCTGCGGACCGCAGGGGGAGTGGCGAGGCCCTCACCTGGCGCCTTTTATGCCCAAGGCGGGTGGGGGAGGGGGACGGCGTCGGGGCGGATATCTGAGCACCAAGGAATTTGCAGGCTCCTGAGTGCAAATATGGACACTGTCCTCATTGGTCAATTCCTAGCGGCTCGGCACCCAACTCCCTCCTCCCAGGAACCGAGGCCCCTACTCTCCCCCGCGCAGCCTCTGTTCCGGCTCTTTGCTTTACTATCTGATATTTACCTCTATCCTAAACGTGCTTAGACGACCCGACCCCAGAATTCACTTATGACCTCCACTCTTTAAGGTCCTCAGAATTTGACACCCCCGCCACTACATGTCACTCAGGGAGCCCCTTCTGGAATCATGTTATGAGCCCCTTATGATCACAACTTACATACCCACCCGCCACCAAACTACTGGCACCAGATTCCTACACCCCACCGGAAACTACAGCCTCCGGAACCTTCCCCTAGGATGGATTCACCTCAATCTCCCCTTAGTCCCTTCTGACAATGACTGTTTCCAGATGAGGTGCTCTAAGCTGCAGGCTTCCTGGCTGCCAGAGGCACCGCTGCCCCACCCTGCTGCGGCCATACAATGCCCAAAAGTGACAATAAACTCCAGGAAAACAGCTGCAGGGAGGTCTTGTGGTAGCCAGACTGGCTCCTCCACAATCACAAGCTCAAAGCTGACCCCGCCCCCCCACCTGGGGCTGACAGGCACACTGAGACTCTCAACACCAAACCCATTGGGACAGCCCCCTCCCACCCAGCCCCAAAAGCAAGTCTGCATTCAACCACGCATTTATTAGGCTGTTTGCCAACATTTCTCCTCCTTGAGGAATCCCATCCTGGGGGACGCAGGTAGTCTGCCCCTGAGGCATTTAACATTTGCCACCCAAAGACAAAAACAGGATGGGATCACTGCCCTCCCTGAGCATCCCTGAGGAGGTATTAAGAGATGCGTGCTGAATCCAGGTGCCTACAGAGTCCTCCTAGTGAGTGAATGAATGAGCTAGGGAAGCAACCCCCAAGCTCCCACCAGTGAGTCATGATAATAGAGGAAGGAGCCCTCCTCGCCACTCATAGCCCCTGCCCAGCTGTCCATTCCCTTCAACAGTTCCACCACCTTTCTTGATCTCCTCAAAGGGCCAGACCCCTTGCCAGATGCTGCAGGGAACTGCAAGAGCCTCACCCCGTGTATCGACCCCCTGGCCTCACCTGGCCTCGGAATCATTGCCTTCATTCCTTCTCATCTCTATGTGAAAGCTGTCTCCCATCTGGGTCCTCCTACTCTCTGCATATTATCATCTGGTCCCCTCTGACTAAACAAAGACTTGTCCCCAGCCTCTGAAACCTAAGTCCCCAGCAAACTGTCTTCTAGCCACCATCTTATCCAGCAACAGGACAGGAAACTGCTCACACACACACAGCCCCAGCCCACCCAGAGCACCCCTCAGCCACTCAGGAAGGCCAGCTTGAGGCTATTCAACTAGTGAATCAGTTCCAGAAGGACCCAAACTGAGTCCAGGGAACCGAAGGCTAGCCTTGAAAGCAGGGTGTGGAGACAATGATGGTAGCCACCAGGGCTGGCCTGCCATGAGTCATTCTCCTTATCTGGCCCTGAGGAGGAGACTTGCTCCTTGTGGGGGGGAAGGGGGTGATTGGCCAGATAGTTGCTATGCACACTAAGCCCCAGCGGCATCTCTTTTTCTGGATTGATAGTAGGGTCTGGAAAGGGACTTTGTATTAGGAAACAAAGAACAGAACCAACAGCTCTGCCCCCAAGATTAAGGTGTTCTGAACTCCAGAGTCCCAGCCCCCTACCCCAAGGCCATACCATAAGGACCATCAGCTGTAGGGTAGTTTATAAAGCCTTTTCAGACCTCCTTGGATCCTCACAACATCCCAGGGGAAATGGCACTCTTATTCCACTTTATAGCTGAGGGAAGGGGCTGGAGAGAGGCCGTGTCTTGCCAGGAGTCCACAGCCAGGAGTATCAGATCCTACCTTCCAGCCTCTTGACTCTCTCTCAGGCCCATTGCCTGGGATCTGAGTGTAACAGGGGCTTTGTCTTCCCTTCCAAGACACTCTCAGCCCCCAAACAATTCCTTATGGTTCCTTCCCCACAAATCTTCTCATGCCAATTCCAAAGACACTTAGCCCCATTCTAGTCTGTAAGGTGGGGGCCAGGGAGTATACACTGCTGTCTCCTCCTCTATGGCCACAAACAGTGCCTAGCCGTGAGCTGTGTGGCTTTTGGCACTTCTCTAACTGTATCAGGAACTCAGAAGAACCAGCTGCTTCCCCTCCCCCAAAGGTGGAACTAAGGATTCCAGTTGCTGGTCCCATTCAGATAGCTTTCGCCTGGTGTCTCGGGAGGGAAGAAACTGGTCAAAGCCCTTCTTTCCAAAGCCCTAGTCTCCAGGCTGGAGGCTGGAGTCTGCAGAAGACAGGCATGACAGGATCAGCTTGAAGGAATTCCAGAGAGGATCCAGCCCAGCTTTCTCCAGCAAGATGTCCCAGAGCCCCAGCATCATGAGATTTGGAGGGTGGGGTGCTGGGAATCCCTGTTCAGTAAAGGTAGAAACTGCGCACACTCTGACTCCCTTTTAAAGTTTCACAATGCACAGTACCAGAGACCCTGATGATAATGTTTCTATTTCACAGGATTGTTTGAAAATAAATGTGATGGTACTTGGAAAGGGTTTAATCACAGTGCCTGGAAATAATAATAAGCATTCAGGTAACATTATCATTATCATTATTATTATGTTATTAGTGTTAAGTAGTATGTGGTTATTATAGTTATGATTACAAGTTTGACCAACACTTCCCCAATGTACCAGATTGTAGAATCGTTTGTCTGGTAATACCTATTAATAGACCACAAGTTAGGGGAAGTGTAGATCCAGTCCAGGGACGCTCAAGAGGTAGAATAAGTTGCCTGCGGTCACAAGGGTGACTAAGGCAGAGCTGAGATTACTTTCTCAGCACTGAATCTAAGGCAGAGGTGCTCTCTGCGTCTCTGCCTGGACATAGGCTATTTTCTTACACTTAGCAAGTGTGGTTAGTTCCTGGAGGGTTAATGGTGGGGGAGTTTTCATCATCCCTCTGGAAATGGGATAGTGGATGGAGAACACTAGAAAGAATCAGGGCCTGGCACAGTGGCACACGCCTGTACTTCCAGGACTTTGGAAGACTGAGACAGGAGTTCAAAGCCAGCCTCAGCAATGGCGAGGCGCTAAGCAACTCAGTGAGACCCTGTCTCTACATAAAACACAAAATAGGGCTGGGGATGTGACTCAGTGGTCGAGTGCCCCTGAGTTCAATCCCTGTTACCAAAAAAAAAAAAAAAAGAATCCAGGGCTGAGAATAGATGATCATAACCAATCTCTCCTGGTGCAGGCCCTATGCTAAACATTTTCTCAATGTTATCTCAACTGACCCTGCAAGTATTGTCATCCCCACTTTACAGTCAAGAAAACTGAGGTTCCAAAGGTTAATAACTTGACCAAGGTCACTCCAGCAGATAGTGGACCTAAGATTCAAACACACATCTGTAACTCCCTGATGACACAGCCCCCACCACTAATGCTTTTTCTCTTGTCACAGCACAGAGGTCAAAGTACCTTCCTCCATTGACCTGGAAAAAGAGTGATCCAGTTGGGAAAGGTGTAGTGTCACCTGCCAAGTCCTATCTTGTCTTTCCTGCTCCAGTACAGTTACTGGGTCAGTCAGTGGGCCATTCAAACACGATATCTTAAAGTTCAGCTTTAGCACAAGAGAGAGACATGTATATAAGCAGAGCTGAACTACAAGCTAGAGGAAAGAAAGGTTAAATATGTGGAAGACTTCCTGACTGTACCTGTCACATAAATTAGTAACCCCTTACCTAGATTCCTCCCTCTCCCAGGTACCATCAGGAAGAGGCCCTCAATGTACCCTCTCACCCTCTCCATTTAAGCAACAAGTACCAAGCCCCTTCTCCCATACCAGGTATGTTGCTGGGATCTGGGAGACAGGAGGGTAGATGCACACTTTACCTGTCCCTAAAAGGCAGACAGTCTTTTGGGGGATGTAGAAACATACCAGTTTTGACGAAACGGAGCAGGTTGAATGCCCACGTTAACTTTCTCTCCTTCCTAAGACCTACTGAAATGACAGATAGGAATATCTAAAGAGACTAAGAGATGGCGGAAGATGAGAATGTCCACAAGTCCTAAAGCTCAAAAATGGTAGCACAGGGCTGAGATTGTGGCTCAGTGGTAGAGCACTTGCCTCACATACAGGAGGCACTGGGTTCGATCCTCAGTACCACATAAAAAAATAAGTAATTAAAAAAAAGATATTGTGTCCATCTACAACTAAAAATATATATATTTTTAAAAATGGTAGCACAGAAAGTGATAGAAGCTGAGATCTAGGGTTTAGGGGCAGAGGAAGAGGAAAGGGCAGGAAGCCCATGAGGAACAAGCAGGTACTCTTCTCCATGCACACCAGAGAAGCTCAGGAATTGGGGGCACCAGGTACCTTGAGAGAAGGGAAGACTGGACAGTGAACAGGGATGACTGAGATCCCCATAAACAGCACCCTCTCCCTGGTCCCCAGCTCACCAAGGCACCTGGGGGACTACCTCTCCCCAGCCCATGAGCAAAGGGAGATTTACTTTTCCCAAGTACATTGATAAAATTACAAAGTTTGGTAATACCGAATGTTGGGGAAGCCTGTAATAATAAACCCCCTCAAATGTGCTGAGCAGAATGAGTTATAGCAGCCACTTTGCAGGTGATTGTAGTGTCTTCCATTTTTAAAAAGTTCACACAAGCCGCCAGCTGTACCCTTCCTATTTACCTCAGAGAACAGTTTGCAGTACATTCAGGAGGATACATAAAAGGTGGTTCTTTGAAGCATTGTTTGCCATAGTGGGAAGACAGAAATGATTCCCAGTAGGAGGTTGGGGGGTGGTTAAGTAAACTTCATAACATCCACACTGTGGAGGAAGAGAAGTAAAAATCAAACAGTGAGTAATGTTCATATATAGTGGCATGGAAAACCCTGAGAACCAGTTGTTGGGTACAATAAAAACAGTAGGAGTGCATTCATATAATAGGAGAAATTCATATTGGCATATGATCAAAAGATGACTTATTTCCACAAGGGCTTGATGCACATGTATGTAAATGCATTGAGAAGGAAATGTACTGACCGACAAGCTTTCCTTGGTAGAAAGGGGCCAGGGATGATGGCACATGCCTGGACTCCCAGCGACTCCAGAGGCTGAGGCAAGGGGATCACAAATTCAAGGCCATCCTCAGCAACTTAACAAGACCTTGGCTCAAACTTTAAAAGAAGAAATGAATAAAAAGGGCTCAGGATGTAACTCAGTGGTAGAGCACCCCCGGGGTTCATTCCCAGCACTCCAAAAAATAAATAAATAAATAGTTTCCTTGGGAGAGCTGATTGAAGGGCAGTAGTCAAGGGGAACCTCAGCTTGATCTGTATGGTTTTAATTTTTGCAAGAATGTATTTATGCATTATTTGTCAATGAAAAATAAATAAGTTCTTAAGAAACACTACATGAGGGGCTGGGATTATGGCGCAGTGGTAGCGTGCTCGCCTAGCACGCATAAGGCACTGGGTTCGATCCTCAGCACCACATAAAAATAAAATAAAGATATTCTGTCACCTACAACTAAAAAATAAACATTAAAAAAAAAAAAAAGAAACACTACATGATCAGCATTTAGAACTGGCTGAATTCGATACAGTAATACTCTCTTCTTCCCCTCCCTACATGCCCCACTGACATCCCTGTCTCTGCTCGTCCACGCCATTCTCTGACTCAACCTGGGAAAGGAGAATGTAAGTTTTGGAAATCGGAGGAATGGTTGTAGGGAGAAGAGAGACCTTCTTCCCATCCTTGGGTTGTTGGGGCTATTTTTACCTGGAAAGAAAAAGTGGCAGAACTTTCCAAGAGCAATTTTAAGGAGCGCTCTTTAGGTGACTTAGACTTGGGGGAGAGTCTCTCCCACTCTGGCTTTCCAAAAATCAGAAGTTTCTGGAGCATCTGCAGTCAGCCCCTCACCCTGTTCCCACAGTAGGCAGCCGGCACCTCCTGGGTGGTGCATCTGGACCTGTGAGCCAGAGCTTATAGCAGGGAAAGCCATAATCCTATGTGGTGCCACAATCAGCAGCCACCTTGTCCGACCTATGAAATGTTCCTTGGAGGACTTTCTGAAATAACTGGAGGCTCTTCAGGGATCTACCAGAGCAGATAGCCACTCCATGGGCCACCAAGTAGAACTATTGAACTAAGAGCATTTAGGCCTCAAACCATTAACATAATCAAGAGTGAGGATGTGGGGAATTATGCTTGCTGATTCCTGCCTGGGCATGGGGAGCTGGCCTCAGGGAGTGTGCAACCCTCGAATAAGAAGCTAAAAGGCAGAGGGGCAAAGAGAACAGGGTTCTGAAGAGCAGAACAACTGGGGGCCCACTTGGGAGAACACAAGTGGACAATATTGGAGGGACGCAGGGAGGTCAGCAGGTTCAGTCTAGAGCTGGACTTGGTCTGGAAGACAATGGAAAGTCATTTTAATCAGGAACTGACATGGTCAAATCCACATTTTGGAAATTACCATGGATTTCCAGTAGCCAGTGAATTGATGGGACAAGCGAAACCAGCAGGACCAGGAACAAGGAGACCAGTTTAGGGTTGGCAAAAACAGTCCTTGGTGGAGCCAGGAGGGTCTGAAGGTAGCCATGGAGGCAGGGTGGAGAGTGAAGGGCAGTGACTAGAAATACTCCTCTGCCTTGATGACAAACTGGAGTGATAAGAGGAACAAGGCAGAGCCCTGCTCTGTGCCCCAAACACCAGCCCATCTTGGGGCCCCTCACATGAGCAAGACCCCTGCACCCCCACACTGGCAGGGACCTTGGTCTCCCCTTAGAAACCCCACTCACTTCCAGACTGAGAAAAATCCAATTTACTGCTTTGAAGAGACTGGAGAGGACAGCCTGGAAGGGCAGAGCTGGCCAGGCTGTGAGCAGCTCAAGGCTGAACTCAGGGGGCCGGGGTTGTGGCGCAGTGGTAGCGTGCTCGCCTAGCACGCGTGAGGCACTGGGTTCGATCCTCAGCACCGCATAAAAATAAAATAATGATATTCTGTCCACCTACAACTAAAAAATAAATATTAAAAAAAAAAAGGCTGAACTCAGGTGTTGTGGGGACCCACAGCCAGCAGTGGCTCATCTCAGTCACTTCCCACAAGCCAAGCAGGAACCCTGGAGAGAGGGCAGGGCAGGCGGGCTGAGTCAGGATGGCCCCAGTGTTCCTCTGCACGTCCTCAGGGGAGGAAAAACCAGCCTGACCAGAATCAGGGTGAACCGTGGAGGAGGGGAGAGCAGAGTTCTGTGGGGAACAGTCCCCGTGCAGGCCTCAGGGGAGGAGCAGGAGCTGAGGCTCTAGCTTGGGTGCCACATTCCACACCTTGGGAAGGCTCAGGCACCTCTTCCCAGGGGTGTTTCTCTGCCTTGGTCTATTTGGGACCCATTTGGAGCCCCTGCCCTACCTGAGGCCCAAGCCCTTGCTACTTAGAGTGCCAGACCTAGGACAGAGAGAAAGAGGAGTGTCCCGGTGGCTGCCCTGATTGCCTAGAGCCCAGGAGAGGTACCTAGATGGTCCTCTTCTCCCCCAGTCACCAGCTACCTTCCTTCCCACCAGGATCCTGGAGTGGGAGTCTGTGCAACCTCCCTGGGGACCAAGACTCTGGGACTCTATCCTCAAGATCTTTGCATTTCAAAGATTATCTGATTCTATAAATCTGAACTGGAGGTGAAGGCTTCAGTGTTCTTACTAATGTCACCTGGGAAGTTTCGCACTGTCCAGGAGATCCGATCACCTTCCTCTAAAGCAGGAGTGGATCTCTCCACCTGGTACTATAGCACAATTTCACAAAACACCTACTGTGGTTCCAGACATGGGAGATGAGGGCAGGCTGCACCCTTGTCCTCAGCTGGGGCTTGGCCTGCAGCACCCTCCTCACTACCTGCCCCCTCCCTCACCTGCACGGCAGTAAGACCAGCTCCTCTCAATTCCCAGTTCCACTAGGCTTGGGCATCACCTTCCCTGACCCCCTTAGGCTGGGACAGTGTACCCTTCTCACCTCCCACGGCCCCCTGGACTTGCCCTCCCAACACACACACATCACAGTTCTGTCCCCAGATTTTCTCCCCAATTAGGCTCCTAGCTTCGCTGCTGCTCTATCCAGCCCAGGACTGACTCCAGCTCTAATAAATGTTTAATGACTATTTTCCTGAACAGAGGAAGAGAGGGGAGAAGTCCTTCTTAAAAATTAATTTTAACAAATAATTATAGACCCATTTCTATGTGCCCGGGACCTTCTAGACCCATTTCCATGAAGGAGTAAAGGGACCTTGTCACAGATCCCAGGATTGAGAGGTGACAGGCAGGGTGCAGAAGGTGGGCCCAGAGGAGGGACACTGAAGTAGGAGCCCTACAGTCTCACTAGGAAGCTGGATTTTATCCTGTGAATAACGAAGCTTTGAGCAGAGGCGAGGGGATCCCCCAGCTGCTCTCTGGGGAATGGGCAAGGGCGGAAGCTAGAGATGTGCTGAGAGGCACTGGGTGCTGGAGGCTCATTCTGGGGAGTACCAGAGGCAAGGTCCCAGGGGCCTACTGTGGGTGACACTCTGAGGGCAGAGCCACCAGATCCAACCCCCAGTTTCTTAAGGGGTGCCAGGGAAGGAGATTAATCTCTAGTTTGAGGCCATCTGTGGCATTCACACTGCAGGTGGGCTTCTGGTCTAGGGTCCTGGCTTAGCCAATGACCTTCCAGAAGGACAGTGGTCACCGCTGGGGTCCTCCAGTATCTGTTTTGGAAGGAGCCTTGGCAAAATTAAGTTCTGCTCTCTAAGTACTGCCCCTTCTCTCTCCCAGCACCAGTGCCCACAGAAAAAGAGGAAGTGTAGAAGACTGGACCACACAGGTGTGGCGCGAGGGAGGGCTGTCAGGCTGAGCAGGCGAGAACACCCTGCTCTCTCTGGCCTTGGAACACCAAGACTGGCCTCAGCCCCTTGCCAACTGATGTGCCTGGAGACTCCTCTCCCCCTAGCCCCGGAGACTCTTCTCTCCATAGCCCCAGCTCTTTGCCAACTGATACATCCAGCCAGACTTCTCTTCTTCTGAACTTGGCTCCCGCCGGTGGGCAGGCTTCTTGCCACTTTCCCATAGTCCCAGACTGATACCAGCCCCACACAGATACCAACCCTGGCTTCTAGTCAGCCAGCCCCAGCTTCTGCCCAACTCAGATGACCTTCTAGGTGATTGGCTATAAATCAATTAGGTAATCCTCTGGTTGAACACTTTTATGTATATAAGCTCCTGCATTACAATAAATCTTTGAGCTGTGTCAAGAGCACACTGTCTCCCAGTGCCTGATTCTGGAGTACGTTGGCACCGCCACACTCACCTCCTATCAGATCACCCTGTTCCAGAAACAACAAAAGGAAGGGCGATGATGTTGTTCACCCAGGCCCTAAGGTCGTGGAGCCCATGGTCATGGGTAGGGAACTGGGAGGCGACTTCTGTGGAGAACTGACATTTTCCAATTTTTCCACAAAGTAACAATGATTGGGTTTCACCTCTGCAATCAGACTAAGGGCAGTGTTTATAGATATTTTTTTAATTCTGACTCACCCCAGGCTCCACTGGCTTCAAGATAACAAGTGGGGCCTCGTAGCCTAAAGGAAGAGTGGTCAACTTGGCTGATTTTCTGTAGGGGGGAGGGTAGGGGAGAAGGGACATTACTAAGAGCAACTGGAGGGAACTTCAGAGCTTCCAGAGACAATGCCAAGCCCCAGAGCCTTCTGGATTCTCCTGGCTGAAGCCAGCTACAAGGTAAACACTCATCAGGTAGGAAAGTGGCCACCAGGAACTGGGAACATTAGGAACATCCAGATCGGGGAGGTGAGGGAGGAGATAGTTTTCCCAAAGGACAGCTGATGCCTTTTTCCCAAAGGGCAGTGACAGGGGCCTAGCTTCCAGGGGGCACTGCCATCAATGGACAGTCATTTGGAGGAAGGAAACACATACACAACGAGCATTAACAGAGGACAAAGGACAAAACTTGACAGGCTCCCTTGGGCACTCCATTTACATTCCAGGCAGGACCTCCTCTGACACCAACCCCAGCCCTCGTCAGGATGCCCAAACAGCAGCCCAAGGTACCAGCCCCACCAGCCCAAGAGTGGCCAGGGACAGGCCAAGGAGTGGGGCTGGAAGCACCTTCTGCCTTCCCAGGCTCAGCCCTACCCAGACCCTGCCCCCACCCGTGGAGCACGTTGGAGGTGGGGGGTGACATTCCTCTGAGGCCTCTCTTGGGATTAGGGTTGGCGCCTGGGGGCATGAGAACAGCCGCCAGAGATGCACTGCTCAGCAGCTGAGCCTCTGGTGCGCACAAACCAAACACACACCTTCCCATGAGATCCACACACCTGGGGGTTTCAGAAGGCTGGGTTTGCGCTCAAGGAGGGGAAGCAGCGAGCTTTGCTATTCCTGAACCTTCCACGCCTGCCATGCCCATTTTCTTTTTTTTTTTTTTCCTGTTAATATTTTTTTAGTTGTAGATGGACACATATCTTTATTTCTTTTTATGTGGTGCTGAGGATTGAACCCAGGGCCTCACACATGCGAGGCAAGTATGCGAGGCAAGTGCTCTACCACTGAGCCACAATCCCAGCCCCGCCATGCCCATTTCCACGTCCTTATTTTGGACTTGACCATTGAGAAATATATTAAGCATCTTTTATAAGCCCAGCAAGATGAATTAGACGACACTCCTGTACTTGTAGGATGGGAGTGTAGAAACCTCCTTGCCCAGAAATTCCCAGTCCTCACCCACGGAGCCCTAAGCAGAGGAGTGGGCGCTGAGCACCCCACCTCAAGCCCTGCGTTCACATGGACGGGCACACACATACCCCCACATGCTCACATTCACACCCTGACGCACACTCCTTATATACTCTCACATGTGTGTACACAAACGCTCACACACCTGCTAACACACACCCCCTCTCTCATTAACACATGGATGCACACTCCTTCCACTGACCTTTACACACCCAGTTTTCTGTAAGATTTTACTTCAGCCTAGTGTATGGTCCCAATTTTGTTTACAGGTCAGAAAACTGAGACAGGAGAGTCAGCCACCCTGCAGCTGGTTTCCTACTGAGCCCAGACCAGCAGGCCAGGCTCTGGATTCAGGCTCCCTGCCCCCAGGGCATGATCAGAGTTCAAGGAAGAGAAAGAGACAAACACTCCAGGTTCCTGACTAAAACAAGTGGCAGGCAGGCCAGGGTCAGAGAAGGGGCCTGGACAGAGGGCTGCAGGAGCTTGGGAAGGACAGCACCTGAGCCCCCTGAGTCTGGGTGAGCAGGGAGGGCATGCTGGAGAGGGGTCTCTGCATGGTTCTGGTGAGCTTCTGTAAGTGGTACAAGGACTGAGAACAGGGAGGTGACAGATGGTAGGACATTTCAGTAACAAAGAGAGATCCTATAAACAGGTGAGATATGCTGCTCCCTCACAATCCTCCTGACTGCTCAAGGGTGTGGCACACAGGAGCTTGTTGAACTGTCAAAGCTCCCCCATGCTGTAGAGACTGTCACCATCCCCATTTCACTGATGAAGAAACTAAGGGTGACTTGCTTATGCTTAATTTAGTAAGGGGCAGAACTGGAATTTGAACCCAGAAGCTCGGGCCCTACACAGTGAGACCTAACCATCATGCTAAAGGAGAACCAAGGGAACAGAGGCCGCAGAGCTGGCGGGAATCAGACAACAAAGGGCTGCGTAGACGGGGACACCAGAATTGGATTTTTCGTTTCTTTTCTTTTCTTTTTTTTTTTTTTTCTTTGCAGAAACCAAGGATTTTTTTTTTTTTAGCCAGAAGGTGACACATGCAAAGTGTCAGATGAGTCAGATGGCCAGGTGCAGGGTGCTGTGGCCTAGCTAGTCTTCCCAGCGCCCCTTCCTCCATTTCTTCTCTCTCTGCCCCTCACCCCCACACACACACCCCGCCCCTGTAAACCTAGTCTTATCACTTCAAGAACAAAGGACTATGGTCACTGGACCTTCAAAGCTGACTTCCAGTGTCACTCTGCAGCACCAGGCTCATCAGCATTGTTCAAACCACCCTCTGTTCACAGACTCTCAGTGGCAGGCTGTTCCCTACAGCAGTGCTCCTTAGACCCCGTGGGACAAAAGCACCAAGGAGGGGACTTTATTTTAAATGTGGATGCCTGGGTTCCACTTTGGAGCTACAGCATCACATTTCTGCGGTGAGCTTACATTTTTAATAAGTATGAATTCTTAATAAACTCCTAGGCAATTCTTGGCTCACTGAAGTTTGAAAAGTACTGGCCCAAAGCATGAGATCCGCTGAACCCCTCCGTTCAAACCAGGCAGGAGATGCAAAAAAGACACAAGATAAAACAGCAGAGGAAGGCCATGTTGGCATGGCCAAAACTTGGAGCACGAAGCAAGAGACTCAGTTTTGGACCCAGTTTTGCTGCTTTCTATCCAGATGACCTTGGGCTCAATAGAAGCCATGTTGTATTGTCAAGAACTGTAAGGATCTGGGATTTCACTCTTTTTGCAAGCTAAGAAGTTTGTTGGTTTGTTTTTTGGTGCTGTAGATTGAACCCAGGTGATTGTGCATACTAGACAAGTGCTCTATCACTGAGCCATGTTCCCAGCCCCCTCACAGTTTCTTGTGGCAGAAGACACAAGACCCCTGGGTCAGAGACAAAGAACTCTATTACTCACAGCACAGCAGGCAGCCTATACTTCCTGACTGTGTTGAATTTTCAGGGGGACAAAGCAAAGTTTGACCCTGGTAGAAGCTACATATGCAATGGGTTTTACATCTCAGCTGAGGATCCCCAAGCTTTGGAAAAACACATCATTTGTAATGGGCCTCAAACCAACCTTCCTCATCTGTGCTCCACAGACATATATCATCTTTATTATACAAATTAGTTAAAGGAAAAAGAAAAAAAAAACACCCTGCCTCTTCTCCAGAAAGAGATACTAATCTCTATCTTCCAAAGCAGTTTGCTACTAAAACATCTCTGAAAAGATAGATCAGAACAAAAGCTGTCAGTGCCTCTGGTTGAAATATATGTGGACATGCAGGAGATCCATAGCCAATTGGCTCCCAACACAAATGGGAATGTCAACATTTATCTTGCATGGAGATTGTAAGCTTTAAATCTGAAAATGT
This sequence comes from Geosciurus inauris, assembly GCA_004024805.1. Lineage (NCBI taxonomy): Eukaryota > Metazoa > Chordata > Mammalia > Rodentia > Sciuridae > Geosciurus > Geosciurus inauris. The sequence continues at coordinate 21,771 of PVHX01011317.1, forward strand.
GAGTGAAAGTTCCTGGAAATATGAGGGATCATTACAATGGAGATAAGACAAGGAGGCAAATAACTAGAGTCAAAGATGGAAAGTGATAAATGGGGAGTGTCTTACAACACAACTTGTGAGAACAAGAAAGAGGAAAATAAAACCCTTATCATGGACCAAAGGCTAAGATTCTTAAGAAATATAAAGAGTTCCCACAAATAGCCCGGTGCTGTGGTGCACACCAGTAATCCCAGCAACTCCAGAGGCTGAGGATGGCAAGTTCAAGGCCAGCCCGGGAAACTTTTTTGAGATCCCATCTCAAAAAAATAGAAAGGGTTGGAGTTGTAGCTTGGTAGTAGAACACCTCTGCGTTCAATCCCCCAGTACCAAAACAAAAAAAGAGTTCCTACAAATAAGTAAGAGATCAACAACCCTGGAGGAATAGGGCAAGAAATGTGAGCAAATAGTTTCCAGAAAACAATATACACATTTTATTTAAATGTGAAATGTTCAATTTCACTCACAGGAAGAGAAATGCAAATTTATATTGGCATGAAACTTTATTTTTCACACACCAGATTGGTAAAGATGGAAGAATTGGTAATTTAGAATTTGTTGGGAATATGGGGGACCGGACACATTGCCAGTTGTGGTAAAATCAGCATAAGTCTATGAATAGCAATTCCCACAATGAATCAAATTTTGAAATGTATTTCTTTGAACCGACAGTTTCTCTCGTGGGTGTTTATCTTTCAGACCTATTTTTGCAGGTGTGCAAAATGACATGATGTACTAGGATGTTCATTATAGTGTTATTTATAATAGCAAAAGACTGGAGATGTCTAAATATCTATTATATGATACCCATATACAATAGGGTACTTACTATGTGGTCATCAAAAAGAACGGGACAGCTCTAAAGGGCACTGAGAGGAAAGATGACAAAGTGTTTTATTAAGTGAAAAAGTAAAATGACAAAGCAACTTACAGAGTCTGCTACCATTTGTCTGTGTGCTCCAGGGTAGCATGTGCATGTCTGTAATTGCAAAGTGTCTTTAGAAAGAGATACATAAAAAGAAGAGCAGAGGATGCTTCCGAGGGGAGAAGGGAACCTGGATTCAAAAGATGTCAAGAGCCGGGCGCGGTGGCGCAAGCCTGTAATCTCAGCACCTTGGGAGGCTGAGACAGGAGAATCGCGAGTTCAAAGCCAGCCTCAGCAACGGTGAGGCGCTAAGCAACTCAGTGAGACCCTGTCTCTACATAAAACACAAAATAAGGCTGGGGGTGTGGCTCAGTGGTCGAGTACCCCTGAGTTCAATCTCCAGTACCATAAAAAAATAAAATTAAAAAAAAAAAAAAGATGTCAAGAGACTAATGTTTTGCTGTATACTCTTTGGAATTTTAAAATTCTGTTCTTCCTCATGCATGTAGTACCTCTAATATGTGCGTATGCCTTCGTGTGTGTGTGTGTGTGTGTGTGTGTGTGTAACAAACAAACTTTGAATATTCAGATCTGCCAAGAAGCTGGGGCAGAGCTGGGACCTAAACCTGGGCTCAGAAGGAGCTCACAGTCTCAGCCCCTCTGGATCTGGTGACTGCAGGTTACTTCCCTGAGCGGTTCCTTGCTTGGCCTCAAGCCATGACAGGCACATCATTCGCTCCCTCACTCCCTCCCATGCCAGGCACACATGCTCTGAGCCAGGCCCTTAGGGTGCAGAACAGAAAGAAGAACAAGACCCAGGGCCAGTCCCCCAGCAAGCTTCCCACAGAGCAGGGGAGGTGGGGAAGAGAGAGATCTGCACAAACTATAAAACTGAGGCTAAGCAGTGTAGCACAGCAGTTAAGATTAATAAGTGACCATGTGGTGAGGCAGTAAGGAGCTTGGCTTTTGAAATGAGCCACACCTGGGTTTGAGAGCCACTCAGCCAGGCCCAATGATTTAACACCTCTGAGCCCCTGTTCCCTCCCCTGTAACATGTGGGTGATAATCATACCAAGCATAGCATAGGCTCAGAGCATAGACTTTGGAACCAGGGTGTTCTGGGTGTGATTCACAGATTTTTAAAGCCCACACAAGGTCAGGACTTCAACCGGCAGAGCCTTGGTTTCTTTATCTCTGAAACAGGGCTAATAACACCAACTTGGGCGAGTTTGTAGGAAATAAATGAAAAATGACGTATAAAGCACGGTGCCGGGCATACTGAGAAGAGACCCAGTTCCAGGCCCAGTTTTGCTGCTTTCTATCTGGATTACCCTCAATAGTTGATAGCTGGTGTTGCCAATTTGAGGAGTAAATAGCATGTTCCCATCATCCCTGCACCAGACAGCCAGTCAGCAGGCAGAAATTTTTATAAAAGGTCCTGCTGCTGCTCCCCATGTGGCGGGGAGGAGGACAGGGGAAGTCATCCTTCCTAAGAGTTGAAAGGGGGCTGGGGAGAGTTTTCCTGCCATAAAGAAAACAACCAGAAATGGCCTAGCATCAAGAAAGAATATGGAGCCTGGCACGGTGGCGCACGCCTGCAATATCAGTGGCTCTGGAGGCTGGGGCAGGAGGATCATGAGTTCAAGGCCAGCCTCAGCAATTGAGTGAGGCCCTAAGCAACTTAATGAGACCCTGCATCAAAATAAAATATTTAAAAAATGGGCTGGGAATATGGCTCAATGTTTAAGCACCCCTGGGTTAAATCCCCAGTACACCCAAACCCCCTGACCCCCAAAAAAGAAGAACATGGGGAGTTTAGGAGCAGCTCAGGGTGTCTGGGACATAAAACTGTGGTGAATCGGAGGCCTTGAGATTGGGGAAGGCCAAGAAGGAAAATGCTGCTGACTCTGAGCCTTTCAGCAGTGGGACCCTAGAGAAGGGGGACATGGCAACTGGAGGACACACCCTAAGGGGACCTGACTAGTGCCTGGAGAAGGAGGAATGGAGGTGAGAGGAAGGGACACTGAACAGTGACACAGCAGCCAGCAGGCCAGCCCCAACCCCACTACCCTCAGGGCCAACATTTGCTGGCCAACCTGGAAACCAGTTGTATTGGAAGTGGAGCAACACACTGGCCATGTTGAGGTAGGCTTTCCAGCCCTGTTCCCCAAAACCACACCTTCCTGCAACCACACTCAGGACCTGATATGTCCTTGTACCCCTTCCTCTACTTGGGCTGTCCCCTCTACCTGCAATGCCGCAAACCTGCCTCATCTCCAATACCACCTACACAATAACGACCTGCCAAAGGTAAGCATGTCCTCCTCCCTGGAACCTGTGACTAGGACTAAAAGGGACTTTGCAGAGGTGATTAAATTAAAGATCCTGAGATGGGAGGTAGATTATCCTAGGTTACCCAGTTGATCCCAATGCAATTACAGAGTCCTTAGAAGAGGAAGGCGAGACTGTCAAGGTCAGAGAGAAGAGACATGGCCACGGAACCAAAGGTTGGGGCGATGCATTTTGAAACAGAAAGGGGGTCAAGGGATGCAGGCAATCCTAGAAGCGGAAAAGGCAAGAAGTGGATTCTCCCCTTGGAGCCTCCAGAAGGATTGTTTCTATGGACCCCTTGATTTTAGCCAGAAGACCCATTTTGGACGTCTGGTCTCTTGAAGCATACAATAGTGAGTGCTGTTTTAGGCCACTGAGTTGGTGGTGACTTGTTACAGTGGCAACAGGAAACAAACACACAACCTCTACCTTAAGGCCTCTTCATCCCTGGGCCCTTCCTCACTCAACTGCCTGCCTCCTCTGATCCCCTCTCTTGCTTTATCTGAACCATGCCTGAGCACTGTCCTCTCCTGGTGCCTACCCTCGTCCACACTCGCAGAAATAGTGCATTCTCCACAGCCTAGATACCCTGTGTGCTCTGATGGGCAAAGGTGTGGCTGAAAGTCTGTGCGGAAGGACAGCCGCCATGTGTCAGGTGCACATGTGGACACTGCCTAGTCTGTGTTAGGAGGGGACCTCACGGGGGCTCCATGGGAGCATTCTCCTCCATCCCCAGCAGACAAGCAGAAAGAAAGGGATTGGCATGGGGGTGGGGAGGAACAGGAGAGGAAAGCCGCCAGACCTCACCCAAGCGCCCCATGAGGAACCCACTCCCCACACTGAGTCCCCAGCACATTTCTTCTATGCCTACCCCCCACCCCTGCAACTCCTAGGCTGCACAGGGCAAGGCAGGGCCTGGCAGGTGGGTGGGGCTGGCAGGGTGCCACACCCTTTCACAACTGCCTCCCTGCCTGATATGTATGCCTGTGCCTGGTGCTACCAGGCCAGCCGGCCTCCACACTCCTTCCCCATCCCACCAGTCTGAGCTGGTGAGTGAGTGACTCATCCCACATCCCTCCTATCCTGCCCCGTCCATGACCCCACCAGACCCTGGCCCTTCTCAACTCCATCCCTGCACAGCACTGACCTCCTGTAGCCTGAGGAATGCCCGCCCCCCATGCTCTGCATTCCAGGGTCTGATGTCCCAGCCATGATCTCCAGGGAGCAGCAGTAAAGAGCACACATTTATAACATGGTGACCCCACATCAGGCCCCCTGCTCACTGTCTCTTTTCATCCATTGTATCCATTCCTTACCGCAACCTTCCAAGAGAGATGATTACCACCCATTCATTTACCAAAGAGAAAACAGAGGCTCAGAGAAGTTGAGTGACATGCCGAAGGCCACATGTGCAGATCAATAATGGAGCTGTCTCCTAAGCCTCCTTTCACTACGCACACCTTCACGTCTTCCCTGAGCCAAACTCAGGAAAGCTGCAAGTTATGCAGAGGAAAGAGCTGGATTAAAAGTCCAGGCTCTGTCGTTTATCAGCTGACTGACCTTGGGCAAGCCCCTCGGCTTCTCTGAAACCGAGAGGTCAGAGGCCCAGCATTTGAGCCTGGGAGATAGGCAGTGGTGTCCACTTTGGAGCTAGCCTAGGCTCAGACCAGGACAGGCTGCTGGCCACAGCGAGATCTTTGTAAGCGCCCCAGGAGCTGCCCTACCCAATCTGCAAGCCCTGGCACCAACTACGCTTTGTAAATGTTTCCCCTTCTCTCTGAGCCCCTGAAAGTTGGGTGAGGTGGGCAAGGCAGCATCATTGTCCCTGATGTGGACTGAGAAAGAGCTGCAGAGAGGCTGAGAGTCTTGCCCAAGGTCCATGGCTTATAAAGACAGGGCCATTTGTTCTCAGCCTTGGCGCCTTCACTCAGCCCTGTGCAAGGGGAGACCGAAACAAACAACTCAGGGCCACAGCGCCCCCTGGGGGCTACGTGATGACTCGCCACCCTGACCCCTGGAGGACGACTCCTACAGGCTTCCCTGTCTACACCCCAGGGCCTAGCCCAGTACTGAATGGAGAGGAACTCTCTGAGCGAGTCTTATCTGGGCACAAGACAGACCCTAGACTCCAGACTGGTCCCTGGCCACCCTACAGCGGCAATGGGGCGTTGAGCTAAGAGTGGTACAAGAGGAAGAGCCCCAGGAAGGCTAGTTGTTCTAAGACCTGGATTCTTCATGTGTAACCTTGAGCATATGTCTTCCTCACTCTAGCCCACAAAGGCGTGGAGGAGGTAATCTCTCTCGGAGAACAAAGCTCCCCTCCCAGCTGTGAAATTGTAGTTTATCTGACACTCAATTTCCTGATGTGTAAAATGGCCACAAGGGGTCGCTGCAGTCACAGCTGTGCAGAAACCAGAGAGAACCGTCCGCACTGAACCAGGCTTTATCCCAGCCTCCTCCCTATGGGTGTCAGGCCTGCTAGAATTACAAATATTTAAACACCTCCCAGAATATACCTGTCCCGTCACCTCACGGTCCTACTGGGGGTAGAATTTTGTGGGACCCTTAGGAGACAGCTGTGGACACCCAAGCAAAATAGAAGCATATATCCAGTAAGATCTGAAAGCATCCTTGAGTCACCCACATGGGCTAGGATGGGGTGTCTGGAAGAAATCCCAATAGCGTAGGAATCCCACACATGGGGCTCAAATCCATACCCTGTCTATCCTCCAACCACCTGTTCGCCCTTAGGTCCTCAAACCTCTCTGAACCTTTTTTCTCCAGAAGCAACTAATGGGAGAAGGCATTCTGGAGCAAAGGTCCGTTCTGGTCCGGGGAACCTCTCCCCACCCTACCCCCGCCAGCAACACCCTTCACACATAGGAAATGCACATGTGGGTAGGAGGGCCACAGCCTCTGAGCAACTTCCAAGATCATTCCAGAAATTTGGCATCAGAAGGCTCCACAGCCTAAACCCAGGAACACTCATGGTCCCACTTCCCCTACATGGCTTTTAAAAGCTTTTATCTCCAGGTCTTTGCACATACATCCCCATCACCCATTCCCCCTCCACCCGCACCTTTACCTTTTTCCTACCCCTTCTGCTTCTCTTTAAGCCTTTCTCTCCCTGGCTTTCCTGCAAGTCCACACTGTGTTCCTGCTTGATCTCCCTAACCTGTGGGAGCCCCCCAGCTCACTGGAAATGGTTTCTGTTTGGTTGTGTGTCCCCAGGTAGTTGATGCAGCCCACTGGGGACAGAGACCATAGAATCAGTATTTGTTAACTGCATAAGTGACCTGGGAACAGGGTTAGGGCCTAGTGTGGGTTCCAGTGTGGGTCACAGTGTGCATTTCAGGTTGAGTCAGTGTAGGCTACAGTGAGAGCAGCTTTGAAGACAGCCCCTCTCCTCTTCCTTCTCCCTTAGCCCCATTAGATTGACCCGTCATCTTTTATGGGCTCCAAGTACTCCCTATTCATTTCCCTAAAGTCTTCCCCGGGATTGCCAAATTTTTCCTCTGCAAATTCCCAAATATCTTAAGTGCAAACCAAGAATAGAAAGAAAGAGAGAATCACAGGAAGGGCAAAAAGGACTTTATTTTGTTTGCATGTGGACCTAAAAGAAAAACAGAACTGCTCTCCCCTGTGGCTGAGGGCAGCCATGATATCAGAGAGAGATTTGAGCATCCCACAACGAGGAGAAAACTTGGAAAATGCAGTTTTGATGTTGTTGCTTAAGACTGAGGAGTTTCAGAAACCAGCAGGACCACAGGGTCTTCAGCCCCATCCCTGTTCCTTTATCACTCACACTTGCACATATGCATTCACCAGGCACTGACCTCAGCCTCTCCACAGAGAAGTGAGTCATGAAGAAGTTCTTACAGCTGGCTTCTGCTACCCACACCACTGTCCCCTGAGAACAGAGGTTAGGGTTAAATCTTCTCAGTTAAGGGGAGGGGGCTTTTCTAAACTTGGAGGTGCCTAGCCAGGTTAGGAACTGAAAACAGCACCCACTTTGAAATTAAACCAGCCTCAGTCTCTCATCCAGGTCCCATCACTTATAAACTGTGTGACCTCAGACAAGTTATTGAACCTAAGACTCAGCATCCTGAGATAGTAAGATCTTCCTCAAATTGTTACTATAAAAAATAATGAAGTTATATATTCAATGTGCCTGGGATCTAGCAGAAGCTCAACCAATAGGAGTCATTAAGTTCTGCATCTTTATTATTTGCAATATGGTCCTTGATGGAACTCATTAAAAAGGAGAATGCACCTGGCTCAGAAGCAAAATGTGCCTGATTGTAAAGTCTTCAGAGAAAATGGTGTCATGAACTGACAATGATAAGGCTCTGGCCTAATCGGTTGCTGGGGGTGGGGGAGATGCTGAGATCTGGGAGGTGGGGATAGAGAGTGGAGCTGTCCCCACCATTCCCATGCTCAGCTTCTGCAGTCACAACTAAGAACACAACTATGTCCCTTTGTCCTATCCTGCCTGGGGGATGGAATTTCTCAGAAATTCTAAGAGGACAAGTGTCCATCTTCAATAGGGACCTTCACTGTCCTAGAAGTTCCCCACCCAGCTGGGGAAGGTGAGTCAGAAGAAAGGCAGCCTGGCTGCCCTGGCAGTATTCATCAGAGATCTCTGTATTTTCCGCCATGGATTCTCCAGCATATCTCATGGTCAAATCAGTCTGGGAATTTCTGGATACCATCAACTCTTCTTGGAAACTCATAATACACTTTAAGAAAACAAAGGCTTTTTAAAGTCCTGTAAATAAAAAAGCAGTTTGGCTTGTTTACTTCCACAGTTCTCACTGGATTTGATCTCAAGGGTTTTGTTTGTTTGGGGCTATTTTATATTTCTTAACACTCCAGAGAATATGCACCGGAAAATCCAAAGGCCCAAAAAATTCTGCAAGGGGCTTCAGCTAAGACTCTTATGAAGGGGGCCCTTTGAGCTAACCTACCTCTCACCTGCTTTTTGTACCTTAAACATGAGTATTTGCTAAGGATTTTGAGTTTTCTTTGTATTTACCCAAAGTTTCCATTAGGAGTGACAAAAGTCCCTTTGGAAAATCTCTCCCTGTATTAGTCATGCTGAGGGGAATGGAGAGAAGGAATTTGATTTAATTCATGTTTGAGCCTGAAAAACTGGAGAACATCATCGTAGCTCTGGGGCTAAGAGTGCTGGCAACAGCAGAGATGGAGGAGACCCCAGGAACAAAAAATTCTGAAAGACTATGCGTCATGAATCTCCAGCGGAGACCACCCACCCCTTGTCCTCATTCCTTCATTGTCCCACCATTTTGTTCCCCACACACTGAGCATCTCCAATGAGGAAACTGAGACCCAGCGAGAAGAAATAACTGGAACGAGGACTCTGGGTTCACATGTGGTCACTTGTTTCCCAAGAAGAGAATTTCTAGAGCTTTCCTGCTCATGGGAAGTATTCATCTCTGCACTCAATAGGCGCCCTGTGATTTTTAGACAGCGTGCAATGATGAGGGCCGGCTTGAGACTCAGACCCACACCAGACCCTCCGTTAGCTGAGTTGCTTCAGGGCTGCAGACCCGATTCCCATCTGCAAAGTGGGTGACTGGGGGAGATAGTGTTGGTGATATCTGCACAGACTCGCCACAGTCCTGGACAGAAGAGATCTGGCTGCAGTAGTGATGAGGCTGACATGGAGGCAGAGGAAGGCGATGATGGTGACGATGATGGTGGTGACGGGCAGGGGGGAACACACTCCCTAGAGCGGGAAGGGGACATGACTCAGGCATGGGGTACTCGTGGCAGTGGGGTTTGATGGGCACACGGGGAACTGTTGAAGCAGTGACATGGCACCACCTCCCGTGGTTCCCTGGAGAAAGCAGGGTGCTAGGAATTTAATACATGATGCCCTCAGCTCCAGCGCGGCTTCTGTCTGTCAGAACAGAGGCCCCTTTCCTCCTTTCTGGAGTCATCCTCCACTAGGGGAGGATCCAGAGCAAGATGGAGTTACACAGAGCATGGGAGCTCTTGCCCAGTAGGGCCCCGTTCTCCCACCCCAGGGCTAGACAAAGTGTAGAAAAGGCACAGGCTTTTGTGCAGCCCACAGGTACCAGGTACCGTTCAGGCTCCTCAGCATGGCTGCCCAACCAAGTCCTCCATGACTTTCCCTCCGTCCAACTCGCCCTCACGAGCCCCGATCTCTCCACACAACAGCCCCAGGAAACAAGTTCCATTTCCTCCATTGTGTTTCCTTCAGTGTCCCCTCCAGGGTGCAGTGCCTCCTGCCCAGAATCCTAACCCCACCCAACACGCATAAGCACACCAGCCCGTCACCTGTCACTGAGCCAATCCACCCTCCTTCAGGTCTTGGTGCAGCCCTTCCTCTGCGGAATGTCTCCAGACCTCCAAGGCTAGGTTAGGCTTTCTTGCTCTGGGCCTCAAGCCTCTGGACTTCCCCAGAAAGGAATTCCGCATATGGTATTGCAGTTGCTGTTACTCGATGGGAGCAGAGCCTGAGTCTCTCTGCCTGGGTCAGGGTAGTCACCCTAGTAACCGGCACCTGCCTGGAACAGAGCAGGCCCTGCCGAAGCCTGCGTTCAGTGAGGGATCGATGACTTAATAAAGGTAGACAGAGGGTCCACTTGAGGCTTCTAATGAGAGAAGGAGAAACCAACTTGCCTCCCATCGCCACCTTTGGACTTCAAATTTGACTCTCTCTCTCTCTCTCTCTCATGGGTTTGGGGATTTCTTGCTTCACTTCCCTGAGGTTTCCCTGTCTTGACAAAAGTTTCTCTGACAACCTCCACCACGCCTCAGTTGTGCCAGGGTTCATGTTTGGCTAGGTTTGGCCAGAGTTCAGGGAAAACTGGCATGTTCCTGAGACTGATGGGCTGCTGGCAGCAAAGATAGATCAAGAAGTTCCTGGGCAGAAGAAAGCTCAGAAGATCAAAGCCACCTGAAAATGCATAAATGTCAGAACCAGAGAGTGTTGGTGCAGAGGGGACTTCAGGGATGGGCTTCTTGTTCACTCATTTCTTTAACAAGCTGAGACAAAGTGTCTTCTGGGGCAAACCGAAGCCAGAGCTTTGTTCTTAGGAAGAATTAAAAATTATTAACAAACTAGCTGGGTGCAGTGGTACACACCTATAATCCCAGCACTTTTAGGGGCTGAGACAGGAGAATTGCGAGTTCAAAGCCAGCCTCAGCAACGGTGAGGCGCTAAGCAACTCAGTGAGACCCTGTCTCTACATAAAACACAAAATAGGACTGGGGATGTGGCTCAGTGGTTGAGTACCCCTGAGTTCAATCCCTGGTACCCCCAAAAAATTGTTAAAAGCCAGATAGGAGTTGCTTTCATTCTCTGAACCTCAATTTCCTTTCCTGACCTCAAATGGTTTGCTGTGAGAAATAAGCAAGATGTCATATGGAAGGTCCCTGTCCTGTGCATGCCATAAGAAGCCTCCCCACCGCCATGGCTGGGTCAGAAGACCCTGGCTGTCCTCACACCCCCATCCCCTCCTTCGCTGAGGCGCTCACCACACAGCTCCGCACCTGTGGGTCTACATCTCTGCCTCCAGCGCTGGACTGTAAGGCCAAGAGGGTGAGACCTCCTCTGTCTGTTCCATGATTCTATTCCCAACCCCTGAAAGAGAAGAGGCTCCCGAAAGTGTTTGTTGTATGAATGAATGGATGAAAGGAGGATCGGAGGAAAGGCGTAAAATAGAGAGGTCTCCAATCTGAGATCTTCATAAAGAGGCCGTTTTGCAAACCAGCATCTTTCCTCACTGTCTTTTAACTTCCTTCCCTCGTACAGTTTCTCCTGGGTTTGGTTTCCTCTTGTTATTGGTTCATTGCGATGAACTTTCCTTTGGGTTTCCTCCGCATTCCCCTGGACGGTCCCAGTGGCTCCCAGTCTAGTACGAGGAACAGAGAAGGGAATTGATTTTTGTTCTTGTTTGGATCTGAGATGGGGGGGGGGGTGGATAAGCATCAGAGCTCAAGGCCAAGAGAACCGCAGCCTCGGCAAGTAGGAGACTCAGGAGATCAAAGCTCTCGAGGTTTGAGTGTCAGAATAATAGGATGTTGGAGCCGAGATGATTTTCAGCGACCATCCAGCTGTCACCCTCATTCCTCCTCTTTTTGCCCATTCACTCATTTTTCCCTTTGGCAAATGCAGACCCAGGGTCTTCTGGGGGCATGGGAAACAGAGAGCTCAGGAAATAATCTATCTGTGCAACATCATCGGTCTTATTCTCAGCTCTTTGTACAGTCATTGCTTCCCACAGAAGGTAATTTTGGCAAGCTTCTACTTATAGGAGTCGCTTGCTTCTGTGTTCATTGGAGACTCAATCATTGTTTGAGACCACAAAGGGCAGGAAAAAGAGCATTGGCTTTGGAAATAGGCCAAATGCCACTGCAGAATGGGCTTGATTACTTATAAGGTACGTGACCTTGGACAAGTTACTTAACCTCTCAAAGCTAGTTTCCTCATCGGTAAAATGAACATAATAATCCCAGCGTTAGCTGGGCATGGTGGCACACGCCTATAATCCCAGCACTTAGGGAAGCTGAGACAGGAGAATCACGAGTTCAAAGCCAGCCTCAGCAACGGCGAGGCGCTAAGCAACTCAGTGAGACCCTGTCTCTACATAAAACACAAAATAGGACTGGGGATGTGGTTCAGCGGTCAAGTGCCCCTGAGTTCAATCCCTGGTACCAAAAAATAATAATAATACTAATAATCCCAGCTTTAGTGGGTCAGACTTCCTAGATTCAAATCCTGGCTCCCTTGCTTCAGAGCTGCGTGATCTTTTTGGCAAGTCATTTTACCCCTCTGAACAAGTTTCCTCATGTGCACAATGAAAATATGAACAGCGTCATGAGGTTACTGTAAGATTAACTAAAGGAATATATGTAATTAGCACAGCACTTGGCGCATCCTAAGTGCTCAATGAATGTTAAGATTTGTTAATCCTTGCCGCTTTCTCTTGTAGAAAGTTGTTCTTATTCTTAGTCACTCAGCTCCTCTGATAAAGAATCTCCATCTGGTATCTGTGCCTTCCCCATAAAGAAGCCATCAGTGAACCTCCGGCAGGAGCACAGGGGCCATGGCCAGGCTCCCGCAGCCAAAACACATCACACAAGCCTGCAGGTCGGGAGCTAACATTCTGAAGAAGTAGGCGCCCCGTGCAAAACATTCCAGCAGCAATCACCACAGAGACATCCAGCTTCTAGAAGCAGCAATGCCGGAAGTTAAGTGACAGCATCAAGTAGGGCTTGTTACCAAATCTGTACCTGCAGACGGCACCAAGGGCAGGCCTCCTTCCATGCTGTGCAGCCTCCAAGCCTTCGTCTCTGGGAGATCGTCCTGAAAAGTCTATGACTTGCTTAATAGCTCTTAGTAAACCAGCTTCAGAGCCTGGATTCTGATCTTTCTTTGCAAGTAAAACTCTCCTGATTGTTAAAGGATTGGCAACAGGAGTGATTGCTGATGAGACCTCTAAGGCATCTCTGCTCGGGGGTCTAACAGATGTAAATTCATTGCTGCTTCTAGAAGCTGGATGTCTCTGTGGTGATTCCTGCTGGAATGTTTTGCACGGGGCACCTACTTCTTCAGAATGTTAGCTCCCGACCTGCAGGCTTGTGTGATGTGTTTTGGCTGCGGGAGCCTGGCCATGGCCCCTGTGCTCCTGCCGGAGGTTCACTGATGGCTTCTTTATGGGGAAGGCACAGATACCAGATGGAGATTCTTTATCAGAGGAGCTGAGTGACTAAGAGTAAGAACAACTTTCTACAAGAGAATGAATTTACATCTGTTAGACATCTTCCACCCCAACCACCCCACTCCCAGCCTTCCAATATCAGCAATGACAACTCCTCTCCTCCAGTTGCTCAGACAACACTTAGAGACCTCCTTGACCCCTCTCTGTCTTCTACAATGTGCAGTCCTCCAAGAACTCCTGATGGCACTGCCTTAAGATTATGTCCAGAATCCAACCACCTCTGATCCTCTCCACTCTGCGTGCCATGGTCTCACTCTGGACTTCCTCCCTCTGATTACAATCTGGGATTCTAGCTGTAGCCCCATGGCCTCTTCTCAAACAGTATGTCACTCCTCTGCTCAAAGCCCCATTCATTGGTCATGATCATCAATGCCAGCTGCTATACCAACCTCAAAATCTCACTGGCTTCATATGACAAACGTGTGCCTTGATCACACACGTTAAAGTCTGACATGGTTGTTCCTGGTTGGGCAGTTCTCCCGAAAGACCTCTTCCAAGCAGTGAGCTCAGGCACCCAGGCTTCTTGTATCTTCAGGCTTCTGCCATCTTGGAGCCATCTGCCTTCAGCTGTGCTTCTGTGGCTCCCTGAGTATAAAGCCAAGTTCCTCAGAGTGCCCTGTGTAATCTAGCCCACCCGTTTCCTCCTTGACCTCATCTTCTACTACTTAGTTTTTCTCTCAGTCTGCTTTGGCTCCACTGGCCTCACTCTTTACTTCTTCGAACATGCCAAATGGTTCTCACCTTACACATCAGAGTTTTGGGTCTGGAGTGATCTCCGACCCCGTACCTGCTGAACTGCCTCCCTCGCTCTGTCATGTCAATGTTTATATGTCTTAGTGATCTTGACCGTGGCCGACCCATGCAGCCCTGCAATCACCCCCATCCCACCACAGCACTCCAGTCCCCTTACTACTTCCAACTTTTCTTTGAACTTATCACATGCAAATATACTATTTATTTATTTATTACATTTATTGATTTTTTTCCTCCTTATACCTATAATGTAAGTTCTATACAGGCAGAATCTTTTCCTCTTCTGTTTATTGATGTCTCCCAAACACTTAGAACAGTATCTGACATTGAAGGAGCGTAATACAGTTTTAGCCGATAAAGGTTGTTAAATGATGAAATGAGAATCAGATTGGTTATCTGGCCTGGTGGAAGGCAAAATCTGGGACTTTCCAAGCCTACTAGAAGAAGAAGTAAACCCAATTCTCCATCATGTCGGCTTAGGAACCAAATTCCTCAATAAGACTCCTAAAGCACAAGAAGTAAAATCAAGAATCAACAAATGGGATGGTATCAAAAAAAAAGCTTCTTCACAGTGAAGGAAACAATCAAGAATATGAAGAGAGAGCCTACAGAATGGGAGAAAATCTTTACCACCTGCACCTCAGATTAGAGTATTAATCTCCAGAATATATAAAGAACTCAAAAAACTTAACACCAGACAAAATAAATAACCCAGTCAACAAATGGGCAAAGGAACTGAACAGACACTTTACAGAAGAAGAAATACAAATGATCAACAAACATATGAAAACGTGTTCAACATCTCTTGCAATTAGAGAAATGCAAATTAAAACTACACTGAGATTTCATCTCACTCCAGGCAGAATAGCAATTATCAAGAAAAAAAGTAACAATAAATGTTGGCAAGGATGTGGGCGAAAAGGTACACTCATACATTGCTGGGGGGACTGCAAATTGGTGCAACCACTCTGGAAAGCAGTATGGAGATTCCTCAGAAAATTTGGAATTGAGGAGTTATCCCAATCCTTGGTCTATACCCAAAGGACTTAAAAAGGCATACTATAGTGATGCAGCCACATAATGTTTATAGCAGCTCAATTCACAACATCTAAGCTGTGGAACCAACCTAGGTGCCCTTCAATAGATGAATGGATAAAGAAAAGGTGGTACAAATACACAATGGAATATTAGTCAGTCATAAATAAGAATGAAATTATGGCATTTGCCAGTAAATAGATGGAACTGAAGACTATCACGCTAAGTGAAATAAGCCAGTGCCCAAAAAACTAGAGGCTGAATGTTCTTTCTGATAAGCAGATGCTAACACACAATAAGGGAGAGGAGAGAATAGAAGTTCATTAGATGAGACAAAGGGGAAAGAGGGGAAGGGAGAGAGAAGGAAAAAGGAAAGACAGAATGAATTGGACATAACTTTCCTATGTTTATATATGAATACATGACCAGTATAACTCCACATCATGTACAACCACAAGAATGGGAAGTTATACTCCATGCATGTATAATATGTCAAAATACATTCTACTGTCAAATATAACAAAAAATTTTTAAATGGGCCTTTTTTTTTTTGGAGGACACACAGTATTAGGGACTGAAACCAGAGCCTCACACATGGTAGGCAAGCACTCTACCACTGAACCACATCCCCAGACTTTTTTTTTTTTGAGACAGAGTCTTGCTAAGTTGCTCAGACTGGCCTTGAACTTGTGGTACTCCTCCCTCAGCCTCCCAAGTAGCTAGGATTATAAACATGTGTCACCACTAGCCCTGGATTCAATGCCCAGTACTACAAGAAATATACACACATACATATATATATACACACACATATACATATATATTTATAGGACTCTACAAACCCATGGTATGCTAATAATACAGGAGTTGGCTAGTTTCTTCTAACCACTGGAGACCTTAGGGAAAGAATAATATGCTTTAAAATCTAATTTTTGAATCTGTGGGCAGTCAGAGAACCAGGGACTTACCATAATTATGCCAAGAAAATCTCTTTCTTGTAGTTGCAAAGCTGAAGCAGCTTATAAACTCAAAATTCAACTCTCCAAGTCACAACACCAATTAAAATCCCAATCTTGCCAAGTCTCTCATATAAAATTTAGGCCACCGATCAGGAAAGAGGGGCACCCACAGAATTGGAACAAGAATATCTTAGAGAGTTTAATTCATAATACCCCCAGCTCCAAATTATCTCACATGCTCCTTCACTTCCTTTCATTGCCTCCAAGATGATAAATAAGCCAGATCCCATATACCTGGGAAAGAGGTCAATTACAAAGTCAAAGCTTGGAGAAGAAGGCTTCCACATCAGTGAAATTTTAAGGTGTTGCTAATCTACATCAGTGGAAAAGCAAAGCCTGGGTTTGGGAAATAATTCTATTTGTGTGTGTGTATGTGTGTGTGTGTGTGGTGCTGGGGATTGAACCCAGGGCCTTGTGCATGTGAGGCAAGCACTCTACCCACTGAACTATATCCCCAGCCCTTAATTCTAATTTTTTACCCAGCTAAATTAATCAAGATGGAGGCCTTCAGCAGAGACTGGAAATTCAACTTCTGGCTTGATATCTAGGAGTAGATCTAAATGTTGACTCAGTTGGGTAACAGACACTGAACTCAATAGTAGGCTATTCAAAATAAAGCTATTTCCGGAAAATCCTTGTTGTAATAAAGAGGAAGGAATCTGACCACTTAGGAGGACCAGCATGTTGGAGCAGAATTGTCACGTAGAATCCATTCTCTCGTCCCCCAACTGTAAGTCCAGAGGACACTGTCTACAGTCTGGCTATTAAGGAATACATAAATAAGGGGAAATGGAGCATCTTTCAAAAGCTGAGGTGGATACCAAGAATGTTTTATACTCAACAGTTAAGTCTCAAACTTTACTTCCTCAATTTTCTGACCTTCTGTCTTGTACTAGCATACATTTTGAAAGTAGATTAGTCACTCTTTCTGAAAACCAGGGTTTCATTTTTTTAATGACTTGTAATTACAGTTGTAATTTAACTCTCTCATTGCAGTTATTTTGTAATCATTTGTTTTTACCTTATTAGATTTTCCTGGTCTGAAATTTAAAAAACTTATTTTTACCTTGGTCTTTGGGTCACTATTTTCTTATCCTTAAGTCAGTATTGACTAATAGTATGTTTACTACTATTAGAAGAATAGTAAAAACATAGAAATCCTTTCATTTATCATAGTAGATATGGTTTGTAGTACTTTTTGTTGTTTTAGTTATTATGCCTTTATGTAACAACCATGATAGTAAGTTAGATGTTAAAAGATTGTAGAATATTTGAGATACCTAATCTTCATAGCTGGCAGGTATCACTTTGTAAAATTTGCAGAGAGCAAAACCTGAAGTTGAATGTTTCTTCAGAGAATTGTAATGATGGCTTGTATGGAACTTAGTAAAAGAGATTACCATGATCCTCAGGCCTCTTTGTGAAAATAATGCTGATAGAGTACAATCAGTGAAAACAGACTGTTAAAAATTCCTGACATGAATGCATTTACTTAATAATACCTGTCTAAACTACCAAAAAACACGTGTAATATACTGTGTTGACTCAGAGTCTCAGAAATAGTAGTGCTAAGAGAGCAGCTGAGTCAAATTGGCAAATACCAGGAATATACATGGTGTTTAGGTTCAGACTAGTTTTAAATTAAAATAGCAATGCAGATGGATCTTATTTTTAAGACAGTCAAAATTTATTTTCCTGTTCCTATGCTAATAGGGTGGTTCACCATCAAGTCTGACATTGGTATCTGTTTTGTATTTTTTCATTAATAAAGATATGCAATTAAGCCTGTAATCCCAGCACTTAAGGAGGCTGAGACAGGAGAATCGCGAATTCAAAGCCAGCCTCAGCAACCACGAGGTGCTAAGCAACTCAGTGAGACCCTGTCTCTACATAAAACATAAAATAGGGCTGGGCATGTGGCTCAGTGGTCGAGTGCCCCTGAGTTCAATCTCCACTACCACAAAAAAAAAAAAAAAGATATGCAATTAAGAATAAAAAAACAAACGCTGAGGTGGAGCACTGGAGAAAGGGTCACAAACTCACTGCTGAAGCACCATTCTTCTCCCACCTCCAAAGCCCAGGATCTTACATCTTCTGGGCTTCTGTGACATTAGTGCTTTAAGTGTTCCCTCCCATAACCCTCCGCCAAGATCTAGCCAGCCCATGGCAGGTTGTGGTTTCCAAAGATGACACATCAACCTGTTCCACAGTATATGCTGCTCTCCCATGTGACATTGACATACCTTTATCTGCATATATTTGCATATGTTTTCTCTGCAAGATGGCGTCTGTATATGAGGGAAATGGGATCTATATTTTTTTTCTATTTTTGCCTAACAAATTACTGTGAACTTAGCCATTTCCAACAGTTCTTTTATTATTAGCTGACATGTCAGCAGGTATGACTGGGCTGTCTGTGTGGAGTACGAAAATGCTAAAACCAAGGTAAGTTCTCATCTGGAGACTCTGAGGAATAAGTCTGCTTCCAAATTCTTATTCTGGGAGAATTTCAGTTCCTTGTAGCTTTAGAACTGTGGTTCCCTTTTTGTGGCTGATTCTCAGCAAGAGACCATCCCCATTCCTTTCCACATGGCCCCCTGCATCTTCAACCAGCATTGAAATTTCATGCTTCAACAATAAATGTTGGCGAGGGTGTGGGGGAAAAGGTACACTCATACATTGCTGGTGGGACTGCAAATTGGTGCAACCACTCTGAAAAACAGTATGGAGATACCTAAGAAAACTTGGAATGGAACCACCATTTGACCCAGTTATCCCACTCCTAGGTTTATACCCAAAGGACTTGAAATCAGCAAACTACAGTAATATAGCTACATCAATGTTTATAACAGCTCAATTCACAATAGCTAAACTATGGAGCCAACCTAGGAGCCCTTCAACAAATGAATGGATAAAGAAACTGTGGTATATATACACAATGGAATGTTACTCAGCCTTAAAGAAAAATGAAATTATGGCATTGCCAGGTAAATGGATGGAACTAGAGAATATCAGGCTAAATGAAATAAGCCAATCACAACAAAACAAAGGCTAAATGTTTTCTCTGATATGTGGATACTAATGCACAATGAGGGGGGCTAGAATAGAGGTCTTTTGGACTAGACAGAGAGGAGTAGAGGGGGGCATGGGGTAGGAATGATAGTAGAATGAATCGGACATTATTGCCTTATGTGTATATATGATTACATGACGTGTGTAACCCTACACCATGTACAACCAGACGAATGAGAAGTTATACTCCATTTACGTATGATGTGTCAAAATGCATTCTACTGTCATATATAACTAATTAGAACAAAATTTTTAAAAAAAGAAATTTCATGCTTTAAAACTCTGACTTCTTGGGGCTGGGATTGTGGCTCAGCAGTACAGCGCTTGCCTCGCATGCGTGAGGCCCTGGGTTCGATCCTCAGCACCACATACAAAGCAATAAAATAAAGACATTGTGTCCATCTATAACTAAATATATATATATATATATATATATATATATATATATATATATATATATAAAAAACTCTGACTTCTTATATGATCATCCTGGAAAATTTTCTGCTGTTAAAGGGCCCACATGTCGGGGGGCAGGAAAGATGGTGGAATGCAATGGACAACCATGCCCTTGGTTCACGTATGACTGCACATATGGTGTAACTCTATATTGTGTACAACCAGAGAAGTGAAAAGTTGTGCTCCATTTGTGTACAATGAATCAAAATGCATTCTGCTGTCATGTAAACCTAGTTAGAATGAATAAATTTTAAAAACATTTTTAAAAAGGGCCCACATGTCGAATCAGGCCCACTGATAATCTCTTTCTTAAGGTCAACACATTTGAGATCTTAACTACCAAAATACCTTCACAGTAGTAAATAGGTTAGTGTTTAATAACTGGGAGGAAATGTGTATATACCAGAGCCAGGAATCTTGGGGGATCATCTGAGAATTCCATTTAACATAGGTCTACGTTCCTCGGCCTTGAATCTAGGCAGGCCTGTGACCACACTAAAAGTAATATGCATGGCTTCCAAGTCCAGGTGATAAAGAAAAATAGCTTCTTCTTGGCTGTTTCCCATTTAGGACACATGTCTTGGGACAACAGATCCACTCTGTAAGGAGTTCGGCTACTCTGAAGCTGCCCTGCTGGAGGGATCACATTGAGAGTCTCTGCAGAGAGCGAGAGCGAGGACTGAGGAGCCCCACTAGGGACCTGAGAGTAAGCAGGCCCACCAACTCTGCTCACAGACTCTGACTCTAGTCCCAGCCTGTGAGGCACAATGACATCAAGGGGAGCAGAGACCAGCTGTCCCTGCCAAGCCCTGTCAAGATTGTAGATACTTATGCAAAACGTGGTTGTTTTCAAGCTCTAAGCTTTCAGATGACTTGAGATGCAATCACAGTGTCTGGAGCATAGCCAAGCAGACTGTCTGTCCAGTCAGAATCCTTGGACAATCTTATGGAATGTTCTTTAACTTTGGAGCACTTTATTTATGCCTATATTTTTCACCATCAGTGAAATCTTCCAAAGCATAAACCAATTATTTTTGTCTTGTTTCCCTCCACAACTAACACATGATCTTCTAATGGATCATGGGAGATTGTTTGCCAAAAATGGACTTAATGATTGCCCTCCCTACATCCATACCCTTTGCCATGTGACCTTGCAGCTCCTTACCTCAAGAGAAGTCTATTGCCCCTGCTTTTCTTGAATCTGGGCTAGGTTATAAATTGCTTTGGTCACTACCATGCAACAAAAGTAACTGCCTTACCCTGCGTCTCAAGAGGTCTTGCATGTTTCTGCTCATTGTCTAGTAACACTGGTTCAAATTTCCTGGCTGGAAGATGACAGTCACATGGCTCATTTATTCCCATTGCCCCTATCAGCTTCCAGCCAACCTCAGAGGCAGAACCACTTAGTGGCCTGACTGTTGACCACAGATGCATAAAGGAAAACAGAATAGCCCAGTCTAAATTGCCAAATGCAAAATCATGAGCCAAATAAATGGTTATTTTAAGCCACTAAAATGCAGGTTGCTTTGTTGCAAACAAAAGTTAACTGATAGAAAAGCTAAACAATACTTTAAAAATGGATTGAAATGCACCTCCATTCCTACTCAATCCCAATGGACAAACAAGTCAATGTACAAGACTGATTTGCAGTGGGAAAGCTTTATTAGGAAGTCAGAATCAGGAAGGGAGTGGGGTCACCCCCAGGCTACCACAGAGGAAAGGATATGTCCCCAACCCTGAGATCATCAAAGCCCAACAGGGGAGGGAGCCAACGGGTAGCCAGAGGCACAATGGACAGTCCCAAATGGATACCAGGCCTCGTTGCCAACTAGTCCTGAGGTCAAGACACAGTGAGCAGGCTTCATCCAGGTTCTGGCCCTCTGAAGGATGGTCAGCTGTGGCTGGGCAGAGAAAGTTGACTAGGGCTCTCATATCGCATCTGCTGGTCTGTGGAGAGATGGAAAGGAGATGAGAATAAGAAGAGAGGACTTTAAGCAGGGACTTGGAGGAAGTTGAAAGAACTGCAAGCAAGGAGCCTGCAACTCAAAAGATGCAAGGACCATAGGGTCACCCAGTGTGTGGTCCCATCTAATTCTCAATCTCTTCTGCAGCAATCTTGGCAGATGCTCTCCATCTCTGAGGCTGGAGAGCTCATGGGACAGCACACTTCACCCCTCCGCCCCAGCTCTGTTAACAAATTGGATATTGAAGCAAAAATCACCCTGGCTTCACCCCTAGATGTACATTCATGTCCCTGCAGTGCCACTGGACATAAAACACCGGACACACTGTAGGGGACAGTTGCCAGGTGCTATAAGGCTTCTCTGAGCTAAACATTCCAAGTCATGGTGCCCAGCCTTTTGCCACAATTTCATATTAACTCTTTATTTTTAAAAAAATTCAATGTGTACATAGGGAAATTTTCCCTCTGACACCACCTCACCTGCATGACTTCCTGAAATTTAGATTATCACATTCATGAATGCTCCTTTTAGTAGTTGCATTGTGTAATGTTTGCAGAGATGACCACTGACTCCAACCCTGCATCTCCTTTCCACTTGGATCATTGCTGACCCAGGTCTCCCATCCTCACTGTGGTTCCAAGTCCTGACTGTGGAGCTCCACAGAGCTGAGTCGCTCACTTACAAATTGTATGACCTTGAGTAAATTACTTGCTCTCTCAGGATAATAATAGGGAATAGTGGAAATATATATGATAAGGCACAATTTCCAACCCATCTCCTTATTCTCATCTCTATTACTAAGACTCAGGCCATAAGTAGATGTGATCCCAACCTAATCCCATGATAAATTCAGAACCAAGGATAGGTCTATGGCACCTCAGTAAAGACCCCCCTAAAATCTAGTTCTGTTCAGAACATGTACTTCCCAGAGAGGTTCAAAGGTACACAAAAGGAGTGGTTGTTTAGCACACACAAGGTTCTGAGTTCAATCCCCAGTACTGCAAAAAAAGGGAGCTTCCCCCAACCCACAACCTAGAATTATCTCTTACCTTGTGTTTAATCACAGTCACCAGATTTTGAGGAGGAGGACTGAGACTGAGATAGTCTTCCACTTCCTCCCTTGGATCCACTTCCTCTTCCAGAACTACTTCCTCCCCCATAGCTACCTCCACTTCCTCCCCCAGAGCCACTTCCTCCTCCATAGCTGCCCCCACTTCCTCCCTTGGACCTACTTTCTCCACCATAGCCACCTCCACTTCCTCCTCCAGAGCTACTTCCTCCACCATAGCCACCTCCACTTCCTCCTCCAGAACTACTTCCTCCTCCATAACTACCTCCACTTTCTCCTCTGGACCCACTTCCTCCACCATAACCACCTCCACTTCCTCCTCCAGAACTACTCCCTCCACCATAGCTGCCTCCACTTCCTCCTCCGTAGCTGCCCCCACTTCCTCCCCTGGATCCACTTCCTCCACCATAGCCACCTCCACTTCCTCCTCCAGAACTACCTCCACTTCCTCCCCTGGACCCACTTCCTCCACCATAGCCACCTCCACTTCCTCCTCCAGAACTACTCCCTCCACCATAGCTGCCTGTACTTCCTCCTCCATAGCTGCCTCCACTTCCTCCTCCATAGCTGCCCCCACTTCCTCCCCTGGATCCACTTCCTCCACTATAGCCACCTCCACTTCCTCCTCCAGAACTACTTCCTCCTCCATAATTACCTCCACTTTCTCCTCTGGACCCACTTTCTCCACCATAACCACCTCCACTTCCTCCTCCAGAACTACTCCCTCCACCGTAGCTGCCTCCACTTCCTCCTCCATAGCTGCCTCCACTTCCTCCTCCGTAGCTGCCTCCACTTCCTCCTCCATAGCTGCCTCCACTTCCTCCTCTGGATCCACTTCCTCTTTGTCTTCCTCTACCACTTCCAAAGCCAATTCGTCCAGCTCCAGAAGATTCACTGAGAAAGAAAAGAGAGAGAAAGTGAGTGGCCCCTACATACATATAGACCTGGCCAGCAAAGAGGTTGAGGTAGGAGGATTGCAAATTCAAAGCCAGCCTCAGCAACTAAGTCAAACGCTGTCTCAAAATTAAGAAATAAAAAAAAATTAAAAGGGCTGAGGATGTATCTCAGTGGTTAAGTGCTCCTGGGTTCAATCTCCAGTACCCGCCCCCCAAAAAAATAGACCTGAACAGTCAAGACCCAAATGTGAATCCTAATAAGTTTTCCTTTCTGGGAGACAGAGACAGGGCTGTCACAACAGCTGGGAGGGAAGAGCCTCCAGATAGGATAATGGCACCGTCCTCCTTCCCAGAGCAGAAGGCAGCCCCTTCTCATTGTCCCATCCTTGTTTTCCAAAGCCCAAATGTCCTCAGCCCCACCCCAACCCCACTGGAAAAAGAAGGCCTCAATCCATCAGATCTTTGCATATGAGAACTTCCCTTGCTGTCTCTATCCAGTGGAATGGAAGTAGTATCAGAGGCCCCGATATTCCTGGGGGTTCTACAGAATCCTGGGGACCTACAAGTCTTCCTGGCCGCCTTCAAGGAGATTGCGGTAGGTTGAAATTTCCTGCTCCAGCCTTATCTTGATGCTGAGCAGAAGGCTGTATTCCTGATTCTGACACTCAATCTCTCCCTGGATCTCAGCAAGCTGATCCTCCATGTTACTGATTTGCTCCTGGATTTGCTGCAGCTGGCCACAGTAGCTGTTCTTAGTGTCTTCCAAGGACTTCTCCAGGGCAGATTTCTAGACAGCAAGAGGAGGCTTAAGGAGAGAGTCTACACATCACATCTCCTCTCCATCCCACTCCTGGGGATCATGCAAAACTTTCCTGTGCCCCACCCTGGCAGAGAGTCTACAGCAGGACACCAACCATGCTGAGCTGAGCCTGCAGCTCTATCTCCAACTCTTGGACATTGTGCCGGAGCTGGTTCACCTCCTTCGTGTTGGTCTCCATCTCTTGGCTACTATTTGTCACCTCCTGCTCAAGATGGCTCATCTGCAAACCCAAAGACTCAGTTAGGACCAGGCAGGGCCAAGAATCTTCAATAGTCAAGATTCTGCCTCACCTAGCAGTATCTTCACATCCAAGGCCAACTCTGAGCCAAAGGGAAGGACAGGTTGTTCTGAGTTCTGGGTCCCTTTAGTCAGGCAGAAGTGTCCAGTTCTCTCAACATGATATCCCTTCTCAGCAAGGTTTCAGAGTCCTTCATACTATGTCCCCAAGTCACTTTTCTACTCTTATTTTCTACCTTTCACACACACACACACACACACACACACACACATACCCACACATACATCCCAGACCATGGCTACATAAGCTGATCTCTATGCTGAGCCTTGGAGACTCAGGGAGGACGGAAGCAGAGAACTCAGAGTCATATGGGAGACAATCTGTATCCCTCTAACATAGTCTTGTGTTGTGCAACAATATAGTCTATTGTCTATGCTCTGCTTTCATTCATGCACACTAATAAACTCTGAGTTTCTCAGAAACAATCTTATTTGGTTCATCTTTGAGACA
This sequence comes from Geosciurus inauris, assembly GCA_004024805.1. Classification (NCBI taxonomy): domain Eukaryota; kingdom Metazoa; phylum Chordata; class Mammalia; order Rodentia; family Sciuridae; genus Geosciurus; species Geosciurus inauris. Next base: position 46,608 of record PVHX01011317.1, read on the forward strand.
TCAGCACTTCCCATAAAACCCGATACCGAGAAGCTACTATGCAATTGGGTCTGTGTACAGTGGATGAAGATGGATGAGTGACATCCACTGGAAGATGGGTGAATGACAGCGGCACCAAGAGATGGGTAGATAGGAGGTTAATGGGAAGAATGGGTGGAGGAGTGGAGGGACACATGGATGGTGGGATACAAGTTTGAATAGGTAGCCCACGCTGCTCACCTGGGTCTCATATTGTTGCTCAATTTCCTTACGGTTCTTAGAAATGAGCTGCTCATACTCCTGGCACATGTCATTGAGGGTTTGAGTGAGATCTCTGCCAGGAGCAACATTTATTTCCACATGGACATCCCCATCATTCTGTCCAGTCATCTGGGACATCTCCTGCCAGGAAGAAGGAGCTATGAGGTCAGCAGATGGGATCCCTTCCATCACTTTTCAGCTCTCTCCTGCTGGTCTCCTCAGGGTACCAAAAAGGGACATGGTTGTGAAGTCAAAGCCCAATTACTACCATAGGTAGTGCTAAGGAGGAGTTGGGAGTGTCCTCATCCAAAGTGAGAGAGATGGTGTCTCTCAGACAATCCTCCAAAGCTTCTCTTGTTGCCTCAGCCCTTCTGTCCCAAGTAAGTCATAGCAGCAGAAACCTACATCCTGATGATTCTTCTTGAGGGCCGTCAGCTCCTCCTGCAGAGAGTCAAACTGCATCTCCAGGTCAGATTTCTCCATATTCAGACCATCCAGCACCTTCTGCAGGCCATTGATGTCAGCATCCACCCCTTGCCGCAGAGTCTGCTCCATCTCAAACCTGCAGACCAGTCAGGAGTATGGAATGATCAAGAGGACACCAGGCCCTAGAGGGACCTCCAGAGTACTGGAGATGGAGGAAGAATTGATGACAGGAAAGGAAGAAGAGGACAGGACTCACTTCCTTCTGTAGTCATCCAGCGTCATGCGAATGTTATCAATGTCCAGGAGAGTTTTGTTGCTGCTCCCTGTCAGGCGCACAATCTGGAAGAGAGGATAGTGTGAAACCTTGCTCCCTTGCTGTGACTCCCTACTGGAAGAGAAAGAGGCCAGACAAAGCCATAGGAGGGGAGAATCCTAGCCTAGAAGGTGTTCAAAAGGCGAAGGAGATTGCAACAGCTGGTGCATGGCACAGACCCCTCACAACCTTCAGCAAACATATTCAGCTTGGCCTCCATTCATGTACTCAGCAAACATTGAAAGATCTACTGCACAGGTTGCAAGCCAGCTTTAGAGATCATTGACAGACTGTCCCTGAGGAGCCCACAAAGGTACAAAGTCCAAAGTACCTTAAAAGAGTTCAAGGAAAGAAAGCATGTCTATGGCTATGGGCAACCAAGAAAGACTTGAGAAAGGAGAGGGCAACTGGATTAGGTCCTGAAGAATGGGTAAGATTGCACACAAATAAATAGATGGAAGAGGTTTGGGACAGAAAAAAAAAAAAAAACAGCACATTCAGATGCTTGAAGGTATAAAAGTAAGAGAAATGGGTGAGAAGAGTGAAAAACCAGATTGTGGTCTCCTTAGGGCCAGAAGCTAAGTCTGGTATATTACTATATCCGCCCATGGCAACACTGAGAGTAGTCACTCACTGAATTGAGTGGATAAATAAATGGAAAATTAGTATATGGACGTGTGGATGGATGGATGGATGGATGGATGGATGGATGGATGGGTGGGTGGATGGGTGGGTGGATAGATGGATTCCATCCCCAGAATTCAAGATCCTCTCCATCACTTGAACAACTAGCATGTGTACCTGGGTCCACAGAACCTGAAAAGATCCAGATGGGCTTCTCTGGGAGCCCAAGAGAAGTAGGAAGGATTGACTCAAGGACTGACTCAAGACTGGACCAGAAGAAGACTTCACATCCAGTCTCTGCCTTGTTTGTTAATCCAGGTCTCCTTCCTGCTCTGCCCGAACTCTGAAACGTGAGGAAGTGGAGACACATATCCAGAGCGCAGGCCCACGTGCCAGTCCTAGGGCCTTCAGGAACCAAACACAAGTTTGTTTTTTATGTGAATTTAAAGTTTCCAAAAGATGGCTTCCCGGCTATGGTCTAAGCATCAAGCCTAGCATCTTAACCTTTTGGGAAGATAAAGTGAGGAAAAAAAGAGATCAAAGATTGTTTCCTATACATACCTGGTTATTCAGATCATTAATGGTGTCATAATAAGGGGAATAGTCCTTTTGGAAGACCCTGGGTCCCTGGTTCTCATACCATTCCTGGATCTTCTTTTCCAGGACAGTGTTTTTATTCTCTAATGACTGCACCTTATCCAAGTAGGAGGCCAGCCGGGAATTGAGGTTCTGCATGACCATCTTCTCATCAGTAGTCAGAATGCCACCGTCACTGCTTCCAGCACTACCACCAAAGCCACCTCCAAAGCCCCCTAAACCACCATAGCCACCTCCAAAGCCCCCAGAACCACCAAAGCCTCCTCCAGCACCACCACCAAAACCTCTAGAACCTCCTCCAAAGCTACTGGCAGAACTCCCTGCACTAAAGCCACCCCCAGATATTCTGCCATAGCTAGAGGCAAAACTGCCACCGCCTCCTCTCCCACAGGCCCCCGAGCTCCCCCAACCATAACTACTGGAAGAGCCGAATCGGCCTCCTCCTCCTCCTCCTCCTCCTCCTCCTCCTCCCGAGGAGCTGAAGCGGCTGAAGGAAGACCGCATGCTGCCCCCACGGCCCCCTCCACTGCAGTTGCCTCTGCTCCAGAAAGACAACTGTCTGCAGCTCATGACACCGCCCGGAGTCCGTGGGCAGGAAGCAGTACCAGGAGTGCTGCTGGGTACAGAGCTGTCCCCAGGGCCACTTACTTATACCCCCAACTGAAGGTAGCACCCCTGGGTGTGCCCTCAGTCTGTGCCAGCGTCCCCCTACAGACTCAGGGGAGGTCTGGGATCCAGGAGCAGCCTGGCTGCCCCAGGCTCAGCGTCCCTCAATAACTGCCTGTCGGCAACCCAGCCTCTCTCCATTGTGTGGGGTAATTTGATGATATTAGGCTGTCAAGGGCACCATAAATCAGCTCTGCTGCCAAGGGGGTGACCTATATCCCAGAGTTGTGCCTGGCTGACCCTGACAGCAGGTCTGAGATTTAGCCCCTCTGGGATAGAAGCTCCTTGGAGTAGAGTCATCGCCCTCACCACCTCCACCTGATGCCCACTGGCGACTGAGTTGGGAACAGGGTACAAGAAATTATCACAGAGGCTGGGGAGACATAGCCCTGTCCACAGGGGAGCTGCCAATGTGAGCAGGAAGCTCAGCTCCTGCCCTCGTGGAGCCCCCAGCTGAGAACCCAGTTCTTGTTCTCAAGATCCTCAAGGCTGACAGGAAACACAGAGCTGTGACCTCAGGGGACTCCAGTTTGCTGAAGGGACAAGTGACATGGCTAAAAGATGAAGAGAGGCATCAAGCAATGTGTCTGTCAGGGCTCTCCAGAAGAAAGCGCACCCTTCACGCTGAGGACTGGAAAAAGATCAGCTGCATATGCTGATCTCTATGCTGAGCCTTGGAAACCCAGGGAGGACGGGAGCAGAGAACTCAGAGTCATATGGGAGACAATCTGTATCCCTAATACTAATGCCCACTGACCTTTGAGCAGTAATACCAGTGGCCCAACTGTCCTGGTCCTTTTGCAAGGCCTAGCACTGGGGAGAGATTTGACCTTGGTTGAGTACCTACCCTGTACTGAGCCCTGGAAGGATACAAAGACGTGAGCTACCCTTGCTCCTAGAAGAAACTCAGACACATATTCTGGCCGCCAAAGCCAGAAGACAGTGGTAAAAAAGGCTGGGGTCCTTGGTGCCAGACCACTCAAGTTCCACCCCGGCTCCCTACTGTGTGACTTTGATAAGTTACTTAACCAAGCTGTGCCTCAGTTCCCTCCTCTACAAAACCACAGTACTAATCATTTGTCCATTTCCCAGAAGGACACATGAGAAACTCTCAAGAAATATTAAACTGCCTCTGATTATAGGCAACTCTGCCCTTCCCTGGTCCTTAGCCATCGGCTTGCCCTCTCCAGTGTCCTCCACTCATTCTGCACAGCCTCTGGGACGACCTTTCCAGCCCATTTCCGACTATGTCACTCTCCTGACTTCCCCTTGCCCCAAGACAAGACCCACCTTCCTGGCACTCAAGGTCCATCTCCGATCTTCCCATCCCTGCCTCATCTCTCCCCTCCCCAAGACTCCCTACCAAACCACACTGTGCTCCCCAAACACCCCTCAAGCCCCAGAGAATGTACCACGCTTGCAATCTCTTCCAAGTGAAATGGCCCTCTACATCTTTTCTAAGCAAAAAAAACTCCAACTCACCTTCAACCAGCCATTTGGATTCCTGCTGCTCCTCTGTGAAGCCTTCTTGAGCTCTCCCACTCTGGACCACTTCCCCTTTCACACTGTGTCCCTGCGGCACCTCCCTGGAGGGCAGGGCCCTCTGCAGCCTGTGCCTGCCCATCTTGCACTTGCCCCAGTGCCCAGCATGGTGTTTGGTCCAAGTAAGATCTCAGCACATGTGGGATGACAGAAAGATAACTGCTTGCTCCAGAGAGACGCTGAGAGCTGAAAAAGAGCTCAAAACCAGAGAGCCCAGGAAGGTGGGCAAGAGCCTGGAAGAGGCCATGACCTCCGGCTGCTCAGATGTCACTAGGACCAGCAATTTCGGAGACACCTTTAAATGATGCCTGGAGACTGTTCAATAACGCAGCACTGAATCATGTGGGGAGAAAAGTGATTCTTCCTTCTATTTTTCAATCTTCTGATTATCAAAGGGAAAAAAATATCACTGTGGCACGTCAGTACTCCTCCATACCTGTTAATCACCCTGTTCCGTAAAATGAGAGCTGGCCTCATGCTCAGAACCTTCAGGAAACAGCCTCTATTGGAAGTTAAGTGTTTATATCGTTTCCTTCTATTTCTGGCAAATAATTCTGATTTTCTTTATTTGTTTTTGATAATAGTATAAGATTTTCCTTTCTAAATGTATTTGCTGAAATGAAAGTTGAACCAGTTTACCAAAATGTGTTAAGTATATAAATGGGCAACACAAAATGTGTTAATTGAGAAATAAAAAAGTAAGCAAGAGCAGAGAATATGGAGGCCTGTTCCATATGTGAATTTGGGAATGCCTAATGTGTGGCAAACTCATAGACCAAGATTAGTGGGAAGTGTGCTGATTCCCTTTCTACTTCCTTCTCCCCACCCCCAGTACTAGGGATTGAACCCAGGGTCACTCTACCACTGAGCTACATCCACATGCATGCATCCTCAGTCCTTTTTATTTTTTATTTTGAGACAGGGTCTCACTAAGTTGCTAAGGCTGGCCTCGAACTTGGGATCTTCCTGTCTCAGCCTCTCTGGTAGCTGGGATTCAGGGTGTGCACCACCACAGCAATTCCTGACTGCTTTCTACTCCTTTCTCCAAGTTCTGGTCAGGCTCCACTGGGAAGCCCAAGATCTTCCTGCACTGAGGTCTGAGGCCTAGAATCCCCCACTCTGCTGGGACCTGGGCCTGGATCTACTTCTGATGCTTTCCTACTCCCTCCTCCCTCTCCATGCTGATGCCATCACTAACTGGGATGTAAATCCCAGGTCCTGATGACTGAGCTGAGGTTGGCAGCTGAAAGACAACCAGCAGAGCCGCGCTCCAGAAACTCTGTTCGAGTTAAATGCATTCTTTGGGAGCATCCTACCTGACTGACCAGAAGCTCCAAGCTGGGGCACCCCTGCCCAGCTGGCTTTGGTGACAAATGGCCCATTTCCAGCCCTGCTGCCAAACCAACCAACCCCTTCCCTCAGTCACCCGCTCCACTTCCCACCCTCTAGCCCTGCCCTCAAGCTTCTCTCAGCCCAGACAGCAGGCTCTGCCCTCAGAATTCCATCCCAGCTGCCCAAGAGGTTGAGCTGCCCATTGGGACCACAGTGCAGCTGGCCTTGTCCCACCCCCATCACCAGGGCCCAGTCAGGGAGGACTTGATGGTTCATCTACTCCAGCTCAGCCATCCAACCTCACCCTCCCACGAATGTTGGACGTATCTGGCCAATTCTCTGCCTGGACTGAGGGGTCCTTAGTCACTGCCCTCCCTTCTCTGAGCCCTAAGAAGGCACAGGCCTTTCCTCCACATTGGGGCTATCCCTGCACGTGGGCTCCAGTGCCTCTGCCCTCGCTGTCTGGTCCTCCCCATGGGGCCTCCAGGAACAGTGTAGTGGAGAGAGCAGCCACTGCCCAGCCAGACAGGTGCCACCTGCCAGCACCCTTCCCAACCTCGATGACTTTGGCCTGTTTCCTCATGGGGAGGCCGTTCCTGCTGAGCTGCCAGTGGGCATAAACATACTGCAGCTGGGATGGCGGGGTCTCTGGATGAAGCCCAGCTACTCCTCATGTGCAGACGTCCTCACCACATCCTCCTCCTCCTCCGTCTTCTTATACCCATGTGCCGCCCCCATTCCACCTCACCTCCACCTGGGGCTCTGCTTCCAATACAAGGAGGAGCTCCTACTGCTCTTGCAGCTGGGACCATCTTTTCCCCTCCCTGCCTAGCATGGGGAACAGACTGAGCAACATGGGGCCAGAGATGAGGAGGCCAACAGCCCTACCCAGAGCGAGTGACCCTGTGACGTGGCTCATGCTTCTATCCGCCCAGGGTTGCAGATCTGCCCTCTGAGCCCCACCTCCTGGGAGAACCCTCCACAGAATGAGCAAAGGATGGAGCCCACATCACTCAGGGCCGCCTGGCATCTGAGTTCCAATGAGAATGATCACTGCTCTCTACAGCCCAAGTGCAAGCCTGCAGCTTGGGACCACAGTGCCCGTGTGCCAAGTAGAGCTCTGACCCTCAGGAGGCATGTGGAACAGAAAATAAGGGACTGTAAGGACACACAGAGGCAGATAGAAGGCCAGAGAAGTAACCAAACATTGATGGCACCTGCAAGAATCCTCCATTGAGGGTATGGGGGTTTGGGGAAAGAACAGCTTGCTGTGGTCATGGAAGTCCAGCTCCTTGCCTGTATCCAGCTGCCCCCCATGCACGCGCGCGCATACACACACACACACACACACACACACACACTTGCTCCCCATCACTGTCTGTCACTAAGCCCAGGGAAGGCCCTGAGTCATCATGAGCCTGGCTGCTGGAGACAGAGTGCTGGCGTGAGTCATGGCTCCTCTTCGGGAGCTTGGGCCCACCTGCCAGGAACGGTCACTGCCCACTGGCTGGAGGTGTCTTCACCTGTCTGTCAACATTGATTTTTTTTTCCCAGACAATAGCCACCTGCCACCACCCCACCTAGAGAGACCCCACCAGACCAAAGTGGCTTGAGTCTAAAACCAGATTCTTCCACAGATTTGGAGAGAGTTACTTCCCCTTTCTGGACCAGTTTTCTCACTATAAATTTGGATTCATCCTTTATCAGGCATCAACTGTGCATCAGGCACTGTACTGAGAGCTGAGGATAAAGCGATGAACAAGCCCCATACACACACTTCTTGGACAGTTACAGGACAAAACAGATCTCCCCCCAAAATAATTGTCTAATTCAAAACTGGCATGAGCACTATTAATGGGAAATTAGGGCACACCTAACAAGCAATGTAGCATGGTCTGGGGGATCAGAGACAGTCTTCCTGAGAGACACTTGAGTAGGAGTGACCCAGAAGAAAGAAAAAGAGAAGAGCATCCTGGGGAGGACAAAAAGCATGTGCAAATGTCCTGAGGTGGGAAGGAGTAACGTGACTGCAAGGACACAAGCCCAGCGTGGCTAAAGGGCAATAGTTTAGATCAAGCCAAGGATTTTAGTAGAGAAAAATAGTTATGACTTCATGAGGTTGTCATAAGGCTTAGAATATCTAGCATCAATAAACTACTGGCCTGGGTCCAGCACTCAGTGGGACATTTTCCTAATTGTCAGTGGCACTATGTCTACTCTGACTTCCCCTTGGACCATCTGGATGGACTTGGGTTCTCTATCTCTTGCTTAAAATTACTCCATCACTCTACTCTATTAGACCTCCATTAAGATCAAGGATCAATGCTGGATGAGGACTATGAAAGACAAATAAATACTGGAGGATCGTGGTGATTTGTCCACTTTTGGTATATGTGACCTGGAGCAGGCCAGTCTCCTGAAGATGAAGAGGTTCAGGAAATGATCTCAGAGGCTCACTTAGCACTTCCCTATTCTGCATTCTGCCAAGACAGAGAGAGAACACTCCTTCCAGATTACATTAGTGGAGCCAGAGGAGTCATCTGACCCGTCCCAGGACTCTGCAGCAAGCCCTCCTGCCTCCACTAGACGGTGCTATCGAGTCACTTTTCTTGTCTTGTTTTGATGGACCAGCCAGGGCCCAGGTCTTGAGTTGGATAGGGTGGCCTGCAGGCCCCATGGACAAGAGCACTGATCACCAGCAGGACTCAAATGTTGGCTCTACCAGGTCCACTGAGTTCTGGTGGTGGGGACACCAGAGGGGAAGGAAGTCCAGGTGAGATACTGGGACAGCTACCATGTCTGCTCTTTTCCTCTTGGGCCTGAGAGTACAGGGGGAGATCACCCCCAAGCCCACTGTTTGAGTTCCTCCCCTCCCAGTTCAGAGCCTGCTTCTAGCCAGGTAGCCTGTGGCCTCGTCTTTGCCCTGAAGTTCACCCTTCCTATTCCTTTCAAACATCAGTGGCAACACTCAAGCACAGTGGCCTGCCCCACTGCACCCAGGACTCAGAAATCTTACATTTCCCCATTTCTCTAAAGCATACTTCCTTTGAGAGTGAAGACTTTTCATAGGGCACCACCTCTAAAGCATGGGATTCCTGTGCAGTCTAGAGCATTCTAGGCTTCAGTCCCCACTGGTGATTATTGCTATGTTTTTCTCTCTATCCAGGATCATATGACCTCTCAAATGTGGATCACTCCCCAGATTCCATGCCACACTTGAGTAGGAGGTTCATTGCCCAGCTGGGAATCCTGGTACCCAAGGCCCAGCACCCCTAGGGATACCAGAAGTCCCTCTTCATAAAGATTCTATCACTCCAGGGCCTAAAACCCCAACCATCCCAGTCTCTAAGGAAGCTCTTCCCAGCCTTCCTCCTCCCTGGGTCGTCCCATGTTCCTCCTTCAGCCCCAGGACAGCCCTCCCTCCCCGAGACATCACCCCAGTTCACCCTTCTTGATGCCACAACTCAGGTAAAAAGACATCCCAGAGTTTCAGCAACACAAAGCAGTCCTCTCTTTCCTGACGTGTCAGTAAGGACAATAGAAACTAACATAACTTCATTCCTTTTACTAATAACTCACCCTCTTACACTACCATGTATAGAGCGATGGCAATGTGCCAGAAAAAAATGCTAACCACGCGCCACCATGAGATCATTTAATCCTCCATCAGGCTTCTGTAGTGAAGGTGTTTGTTCCCCACTTTGTAAAGGAGGAATATGGGTTCTGTATCTTGCCCAGACTCTCCAAGGCTAGGCAACATAGGAGCCCAGACCCCAGTGCCAGATGTCTGATTCCAAAGCACAGGTTTTTTAGCCCCCTTACCCAAACTTAGATCTTTCTTCGGTCCCACCCAATTCCTGACTCCCCTTAAAGGTTTCCTTGACACAGCCAAATGAATGAGCTGTTGAAACTGACCCAGGACTAGTCAACTCTTTCCTAGCCTGAGGCAGTGAGCTCCACCCACTCCAGGAATCTCTACCACTCACCCAGGTAAGGCTTCTTCCCTTCCCAGTCTTTTTCCAGCTCCCTCCCTGCCCAAAAAAAAGCAAAAGACACGCCCCCACCAAAGGCAGGATCCTAGGACCCTATCTTTTAAGGTGCATTTATTCACTGAATTGTCTACCAACCCTGAGAAGCAAGTTCACCACCTCCATTGTGTAAGTGAGGAAACTGAGGCTCAGACTCTCCTAGGTCACAGAACTAATTCAGAACACAGTCAGGGTTACAAACCAGTCAGGCCATTCCTAAAGTCTCCAAAGATGTCCTCATCACAAATGGATAGTCACCACCAGGTATCACCATCCAGGCTATACTATGGCTGGTACTAGCTATACTATGCCAGGTACTGTGCTAAAGGACCTACACCCATTCTATCAATGGGTATTCACAAACAAGCAACAAGCCCACAAGGTAGGAACTATATTTGTTGTTTGTTTGTGTTTTGGTACTAGGGATGGAACCCAGGGATGCTTAACCACTGAGCCACATCCCAGTCTCTTTTATTTTTTATTTTGAGGAATAAAGGGTTAATAAACAGGGTTTCACTAAGTTGCTTAGGACCTTGCTAAATTGCTGAGGCTGGCTTTGAACTTGTGATCCTCCTGTCTCAGCTTCCTGAGCCACTAGGATTACAGGCATGTGCCACCCACATGGGACTAGGTAAGTATTGTCTTTTTTCCCATTCTACAGATGTGGAAACAAGGCTTCAAGATGGTAATCAACTTGCCCTACGTCAACTACGTATTGGCAGGATTAGAGCCAGTTCTGGAGGATTCGTTCCAGAGCAGGGAGATAAGCCCATCAATAGAGCTTAAGTCTTTACCTTGGGTTCATGGGCCTCCATTGAGAAGCTTTTGAGGACCCAGAACCCCATAAACTGTAGGCAAATGTTTGTGTTTCTCTGGAGATGAGGTGTAGGGAAAATATCTGTAGTTTCTAATATATTCTCAAAATAATTCCCAATTACAACAATGCTAAGAATCCTTGACTTCACACAGTGCCCAGCACCTAAAGGCACTGGTATCTGGGGGATAAATGATCAAATGAAAGAGTGAATGTGTCTTCATGCCCTGGGAAATTACCACATATGACCTGGTACACATATTTATCTCTGTCTTCTGAGATGGGAAAAGCCATGCTTGGACCTGAGCCCAAACCACCCCGAGGCCCTTTCTCCCAGTCCCAGAGGCCCCAGCCAGGTGCTAGGACGAGTTCCAAAGCAATGCTTCCCTCACCTTCTTCCCACCCCCACTCCCAACAATGACCAGGCAAAGGCAGGAATTATGCAACTCAGATAAAGAAGCTTTATTGATTGCCAGGAGGGGCCAGGGGTAAAGTACGGTGTGATGTGTTTGGAGGACAGGAGAAGCGATCTTCAGGTGGATCTGTGTCCACACAGGGGGCTTCCTAGGCCTGAGCAGTGCTGAGCAGCTTCAGTTCTTGGTGCGAAGGACCTGCTCGTGGGTGGACACCACCTTGCCGTCGTGCACATCCATGACCTTGGTGCGAATCTGACGACTGGAGGAGGTCACTGAGGGAGAAGGAGATAGAGCATTGCCAGAGGTGAACAGGCAATGGAAAAATCAGGAGTGGAGAAGCCAAGAAGTTGAGACGTGACCTGTCTCCCTAGTGCCCTCTCCTCTGATTATTAATTCACTCACTGCTGTTGCCTAAGCATTGATACCATCAAATCATTTCAGACGAAGTTTCCTTAAGGTCATTGACAGAGTCTGTGTCCTCAGACCAAAGCTCCTAACAACTCAGACCCAGCTAGTTCAATCCAAATAGACCCAAATGAACCGGTCTTGGATGGAAAGAGACTTGTGTGCTGTCCATGGTACTGACTGCATAACCATGGGGTCTGCCTGGACTTAGGGTGGGAAAACTATAAGACAGGAGTTGAGGCTGCTAGCCATAAGGAGGGTTAAAAAATGACTTCTACCCAAATGGATTCTTAACAGATACCAGGTAAGAACACTATAGCTCAACCCTTTGAGAAGCTCCTAAGCTATGCTCTAGACCCGTTGGGGGAACTGGGGTGGTCTGGAGCCAGATTTGATGAAAAGGAAGGTCTTACCATCTCTGGATGACTGAGAGCCAGAAGAGAACTGGGAGGAGGAGAGGCTGTGAAGACAAAGGGGCAGAACCATTAGACACATTGTGGGGGCCATGGGTGAACAATAGGGGCGTGGACTAAGGGAAGAGCTGGGCACTCACTGGGCATCCTCGCCCTCCAGCAGGCGACGGTAGGTGGCGATCTCCTGCTCCAGCCGTGTCTTCACGTCCAGCAGGATCTTGTACTCCTGGTTCTGCTGCTCCATCTCGCAGCGCAGCTGCGCCAGCTGCTCCTCCACACTGCTGATCATCTCCTGGATCTGGGCCAGCTGCATGCAGTAACGGCCTTTGGTCTCCTCCAGGCTGTTCTCCAGGGATGCTTTCTGTGAGGAAAGGAAAGAGGATCAGGGATCATTGAGGATGGTCATTCCCTCTCTGTCAGTCTTGAACCCACCCCATGCCTACCGCGTTCCTACCATGCTGAGCTGGGACTGCAGTTCGATCTCCAGGTTCTGCATGGTGCGCCGGAGCTCGGAGATCTCGCTCTTGCCGCTCTGCACCAGCTCACTGTTGGTGGCCACCTCGCGGTTCAGCTCTTCTGTCTGTAGAAAAGAGAACAACATTCACACCAGAATGCCCCAGAAGGCTGGTGGTCTGGGTCCTTTCCTCTCCAAATGACACTCACCTTGGTGAAGAACCATTCCTCGGCATCCTTGCGGTTCTTCTCGGCCATCTTCTCGTACTGGTCACGCATCTCGTTCAGGACACGGCTCAGGTCCACACCAGGGGCTGCGTCCATCTCCACATTGACATCTCCGCCCACCTGGCCTCTCAGGGAGCTCATCTCCTGCATAACCAGAGAAGAGTCCACAGTCAGGAGCCTCATGACAGCTGCTGATTGGGAGTCTCTCGTCCCAGGGGACCTGGTCTAAACATTGCCCTCCCTTTGTCTTAATTTCATCTCTTCTCTCCAGCCATTCTTTAAAGCTGGGTTTTCCATTCAGCTCCCACCTCCTCATGGTTCTTCTTGAGGTAGGCCAGCTCCTCCTTGAGGCTCTCAATCTGCATCTCCAGGTCAGCTCTGGCCAGGGTCAGCTCATCCAGCACCCTGCGCAGGCCGTTGATGTCGGCCTCCACGCTCATGCGCAGGTTCATCTCTGTCTCATACCTAGAATGACCCAAAAGAAAAGGAATGAGGTAGCCATCCCGGTCACACTGAGAGCTTTTTTCTCTTTCCCTGCAGCTTCTTCCCAGAGCTGGCACCCAGTGGGTGGTTTGGGAAGCCAATCTTAGACACAGTGCCCATTGATTGCTCAGATCTGAAAATTCCTGAGATCGTGGGAATAAGACAATTCATTATGCTGCAAAATTTGGAGAGGGAGGCACTTCTAACTTCAGTTAACAAATAAGACTCAAAACTTCCAAATATAATTATCTGCTGCACTGCAGAGATAGATGGGAAAGAGGCAGTTCCTTTCCCTAAAGCAATGTTTCCCAAACCTGGCTGCGGATCAGAATCACCCAGGCAACCTATTACAAATAACTGAACCAAAATTCCAAGGGTGGGGCCCAGAAGTCTCGTACTTTTACAAGTGCCCCACAGTGTATTCCTGGCACTAGTCAACTGTGTTTAGGAAACACTGGTCCAAAAACACCCGACCCTGGGAAGACTGGATGTTCTAAGCCACTACTGAAAACTCACTTGGTGCGGAAGTCATCAGCGGCCAGGCGGGCATTGTCAATCTGCAGGAGGACATTGGCATTATCCACAGTGGCCGTGAGGATCTGCAGAATAGAAAGGGAACCGGTGATTTTTCAAATAGACATCAATAGCCAGAGGTCCCTGCAGCCTACATTGGTCTTTGCTCTCCTAGCCTTGCCTGAGTCTCCTTCCTCCCCAAAGGTCTTCATCACAGTGGTCTAAAGGGCAACCTCAAGTCATCAGGCTTTGGCTCAAGACTGGCTCATGGTCATCAGAGGAGGTAGAAAGAGTCCTGGCCCTAGAATCAAAACCCCTGAAGTTCTGGTCCCAATACTGCCACTGACTTGTTGCAAAACCTAAGGCAGGTCTCAGGGCTTGGAGTCCCCACTCGTGCTCCCTACACCCACTTCATGCTCTGGATTGTCCTCTTGGCATGAGTGGTCCCTCCAGCCCTCTGCAACACACACATTCCCTTTCAAGCTCACAGGGCAAAAGGGACTTCAAGTGGGACTTTACCAAGAGATGAGACCCAACTGGCACAGAGCATTCAAAAAAAAAAAAAAAAAAAGGAAGCAGGAGCATAAAAAGAAAATAGATGCAACCCAGACCTAGATGGTGCTCCTTCCCTCAGTTGTCTAATTTCCCTAATCCGAGCAAGGCACCAGAGCCAAGCAGGTTCAGCAGAGAAGATGTACGGGGTGATATGGGAGTGGCTAGAGGGGGACTGAAGGCAGATGTCATAAGCCCACCAGGCTGCGTCTTGTGCAGGGCACATTCCTGAACCACAACTGATGAAGGCTGTGGGTTTTTTAATCCCCGCCTGACTGTAGAGAGGTCACAAGGTGCCAAGGCTCATGGGCGGCAGCAGCCACAGCTCAGACTAATGAGCTAATGAGCGGTTTGGGTGTCTAGTCTGGTCCCGTTACAGCCTCGCTCCTCCCCTGCGCTGGAGAACAGGTAGCTGCCTCCTGTACTATACGGGAAGGTGGGGTGCAAGGGCTCTCTTCTGGGCTCTGCCATGACTTTGCTCTGTGACCTTCAGCAGGTCACGGTACCTCTCAAAGCTCCAACTTCTTCCTTTACAAAATGTAAGGATAGGAAACACTGGTCTCACATGGTCTAAGGACTGGAGCCCAGAAAGGCATGAGCAAGGTGAAGGAGGGAAGACCCTCTTCTCACTCACCAGCTCAGTTTGGGGTGTCCAGGACCTCAGATTAAGGGATCTTGGGTGAAAGTCTGTCCTTTCTAGATATCTAAATGTGCAAGTAGCCTAAGGCCTCTGTTGTGCTCAGAGGTAACTGGAATGCTTCCTCCTGCTGCCCAGTCCACCCACCTTGTTCCTCAGGTCCTCGATGGTCTTAAAGTAGGGGCTGTAGTCTTTGGTCTCAGCAGGCCGCTGCCTCTGGTACCAGTCTCGGATCTTCACCTCCAGGTCGGTGTTAGCCTCCTCCAGGGCCCGCACCTTGTCCAGGTAGGAGGCCAGGCGGTCGTTGAGGTTCTGCATGGTCACCTTCTCACTGCCCACCAGGAGCCCATCACCACTGCCCAAGCCAACACCGAAGCCACCACCGAAGCCAGCACCAAGGCCAACACCATATGCTCCACCGAAGCCGCTACCTAGGGCTCCACCGAAGCTGCTACTGCTACTGAAGCTACCACCATAGCCGCCCCCCATCCCGCAGGCTCCCCCGGAGGAAAAGCGGGAGGAGGTGACTGATAGGCCCCCGTAGGTGCTGGGAGCCCGGCAGGATCCTCCAGCCAGGACAGAGGAGATGCGGCTGGAGCCACCACCAATGCCACAGGAGCCCTTCATGGAGCTGGAGGAGGTGAACTGGCGGCTGCAGGTAGTCATGGTGCCAAGGAGGAGGTGAGTGAGCAAGCGAGTCGGCAGAGGGAAGAGAAAGGTGCTCAGGGAGGTTGGAAGAGGATGCACAGCTTTATACTCGTGAGTAGGGGGCGGGCCTCGCATTTTCCATTCCCCTCGGCTTTCATCACCCGCTAGCCAGCGCCAACTCCCAGTGAGATCCCTCCTCTCCTCCGCCTCGTCATGTCGGTCATATTTTACTGGAAACTCATTGTTTGGGGTGTTTTTGGCTTTCTTGTCCCGCCAGGTGTGATTCACAGGGGGAGGTGTGAGCCTGCAGGCTACACTTTCCCATGGGGCCCTGGGAGCTGCAGCCCTCAGGAATCTGCGTGCTGGGCTCAGCCAGGGTGACAGAGAGCAGAGCCTCTCTCCACTGTAAACCTGGTGACCTGATATATTCCCCATTACTTGGATGGGCCCTTCTCCTCCAGAGAGAAGAAGCCCACCACTGCAGGTGACTGATACCTGGCTGGAGAAACACCAGCAAGGCAAAGTCATCCAGGGCACAGACATGCCACCCTCAGCATTACCACCTACTACAGGAGACAAGAACATCTCAGGGGTCCTCCCAGATCGCAGTGCTGGGCTGGATATGCTAAAGAACTTATCACATCCCTGAAACACCCCCAACCGGTCAGGTGGTACTGACTTGCCCCTCGACTCCCCCATTAAGGGAAATCCAGGAAGCTCTCCACATCCTTCCCGAGGGGAGGGGACCACATCTGCCACACACCAGTACACAGGCCCCTGGTATTGGCTGCTCAGTCTGGTCAAAGGCAGGTAGCCTATGGACACAGCCAGGGACGTGACAGGTAAGACTTGGCTCTGCCATCTCCACCTGTGTAAGCCAGGGCTGAACACTTCTCTGGGCCTCCATCTGCTCTCCTGCAAAATGGGAGCCAATACCATCCACTGTGCCTGCTGCAGTCAACTCTGAGAATCCAATGTGACAACGTATGGACACAGAGCGTGGCAAACTCTGCTAAGGGGGTGAGGAAGCCTCCTTGGAACAGGCCCGGAGGAGTTCTCTTTGCTTCCAGCCTGGGTGATTTCTCAGCTCCCCAGGAGAGCCCCTGAAGTGGTCTGCCTCAGGCACTCTCACTTGAGCATGGAGCTCAAGTGACTCAAGAGATGCTTTGGGGAGGAATGCAGGCACCTGGGAGTAGAGCAAGACTGTGCCAAGGGTGTGGCCAGAGTGGACACGAGGGTCCTTGGCTCCTGAGACCCTGATGGTCAGGGGACTTTTCCAGGAGTTCATTTGATTCTGCCTTGGAGATTTGTATAGCTAGACCTTGGTTATCCCACTTCTCCCCATCAGCTTCCAAAAGCAGCCCCTTCTGACCCCACCCATCTTCCTGCCAGCCTCTCAGCCCTACAGACCCTGGCAGGCATGTTGGGAGGAATGTGGTCGTGTCTGGGGCTGCCTGACGCGTCCCATCTCCCCAGACAGGCCCTGACAGCCCCCGCTGGAGGCTCCAGGGCTCTTCCTAGGATCAACTGCTCCCAGGAAGAAAGCAGAGCCTCCCTCCATCCCCACCCTGCCTGACTGCCACCAGAGCAGAGGTCAACAAGGCCCACCCCCCCATAGGTCTTAAGAGTTCAGAAGACAATGCTGAGACAGACTCTTGAGGCTGAGGGCTCCCCAAATCTGCAATGCCAAGGACTCACAAAGATGTGAGTAAGCCAGGGCCCCACCCTGCTCCACCCACCCCTGACAGACGTTCCTAATCTCCTTCCAGAGAATAGTCCCCGCCACCCCGGCCCAGCCCTGCAATTTCCTCAGTGAGAGGTAGCGGGGGTTTTGGCTGCAGCACAAATGCCTTTGTTGGGAGGCATGTTGCTATTGGTTTGGGGTGGGGGTGGGGTGCCCTCACTGGAGAAAAATGCAGCATCCAGAGAGATCCAGGGAGCAGGAGAAGGGTGCGGAGCCCAGTAACAGCTTCCTCGGTGACCCACCACCCTATCTCTTTCTCTGCAAGGAGAGACATCCCAGAACTGAGAACACAAGGAAAGCTCAGCTTCCCCCTCATCCAATTCAATAGAACCTCAAAAAAGCTCTCTACTCCTCTACCTCTTTCTCCTCCTCCTCCTTGTCTTCCAAGGGGGATCTAAAAGATGGAAAGGAACCCATGACAGATGAACCCCCACACACGCTCTCAGAGAGGGCTTTGCCCACCCTCCTCACTCTGGACTATGGATCCCCAGCATGGAACATGCTGAGGTCAGCCGACATAGACTATCGCCGATCAAGGACCTGCCATGGGCTCAGCCAGGAAGGGATCAGAAGACATCATAATCCATCCCTTCCTCCTGCTGCTCATGACATTTTTGAGAAGGAGTTTTCTAGGGCAGCAGGGGTTAAAGGCTTGGTGGGTATCAGATAATTATTTGCTGGGGCCTAGAGTACTCCCCATCTCTGGACTTCTAGGCAGGCTCTGTGTGGGTGCCATTACCTGTCCCTTCCCCAGCCTGCCCAGAAAGGAAGAAAGTAAAGGAGGAGCCTGGGGCAGTGCCTCTTGTGGTTAGTGAGTCTCCCAGCACCACACCACTGGAGGGAGACCCATGCCAATCCAAACAGGTGAAGCAGACAGGGCCAGGCAGCCCCCCCACACAGCCCGCATTGTGTGCTGAGAACTGGGCTGGGCTCTAGGGGGTGGCATCCTAAGGAAAGAGAAACCCTAGCCGGGCGCAGTGGCTCAAGCCTGTAATCCCAGCACTTTGGGAGGCTGAGACAGGAGAATTGCGAGTTCAAAGCCAGCCTCAGCAATGGCGAGGCGCTAAGCAACTCAGTGAGACCCTGTCTCTACATAACACACAAAATAGGGCTGGGAGGTGGCTCAGTGGTCGAGTGTCCCTGAGTTCAATCCCCAGTACCAAAAAAAAAAAAAAAAAAGG
>PVHX01011318.1:0-64927 GCA_004024805.1 Geosciurus inauris
GGAGAGAACAAAGCCTGGCCGCTCAGGTTACTACATCAAAGAAGATCACCATGAAGGCTTATCTGTCACGCCAGTTTTGAAGTGACCAATCCATACGCCACCACGCATTCATAGTAGGCCCTATAAATTCCATGCCCCTTGTGCCCTCTGCCCTTCTCTCCTCCTTCCTTCTCCTGGGCACCCACCTGCACAGACCCCCACCATTATTAAAGACCCCTTGGCTATGTGGAGCGTATTGCCTCTGGTTCGGAGTGAACCCCACATTTTTAATCTTTCATGTATCAGTTCCTATGTGAAGATGAAAATAAACACCCCTGTGCTACCAATTTCAAGCTTAATAGTGCCTGAATGCATTCTCACCATGTTAGCTTGCTTGAAGTTGTGCTATAGATACCTGTGAGCATGCCCAGTCTCAAGCTCCATACAACTGGAAGAGTATCTGTGGAGAATTAGTGTCAGGGATATGCCTCTTACTAAAAGCCTCAGGTAATTCTTTGTACATACAAAACCCAAGTATGAGCAATAGATCATTTTAGTATAGAAACCACAATTTCCAACATTTTCAAACCAAGGAATTATCATGCATTCAATTATTTTTCAGTGAGGAAAAAAATCTCACCTGCTTTTTTTTCTGCAGCTGGGTTTTATTAATTTTATTTTTAATTGACACACAATATTTGTACATATTTATGGGGCACAATATGATGTTTTGATTAATATATGCTTTGAATAATTAGGGTATTCATCACCTTAAACTTTTACCATTTGTTTATGATGAATAAATTCAAAATTCTCTCTTCTTTCAAGTTATACAATGTATTATTCCTAATTATATTCTCCTTGTTGTGCCATAGAACAAGAACCCTAAAACGTACTCATCCTATTTACTCTAACATTGTATCAAACTACCAACATTTCTCATCCCTCCTCCTACTCTTCCCATTCCCTGGCAACCTGGTAATGACTATTCTTTTCTCCAATTTCTATGAGATCAACCTTTTTAGATTCCACATATGAATGAGATCATGTGGTATTTGTCTTTCTGTTACTTATTTCACTTAATGAAATGTTTTCTAGGACCATGCATGTTGTTGCAAATGACAACATTTGTGGCCAAATAGTGAACAGTATTCTGTTGTGCATATATGCCACATTTTCTTTATCTGTTTGTTGATGGACATTTAAGTTTATTCCATATCTTAGTTATTGTGAAAAATGCTCCAATGAACATCAAAGTCCAGGTGTCTCTTTAACATGGTTGGGTTTTATGGATATTGAAAATACCATGATTTATTGCTTATCTCTGTCAATTATGCTAGATCCATAATACATATTTTATTATGTTTATTAAAATTGTACCCTCAAAATGTATGAATATAGCAAAGCAAATATGAAACTAAAAACTTTTAAATATCTTTTACTCCATTATCTATAAGCATATTTAGACAATACTTAGAATACAATTTATAACAGCACTTTGGGAGGCTGAGGCAGGAGAATCTTGAGTTCAAAGCCAGCCTCAGCAATGGTGAGATGAGGCACTAAGCAACTCAGTGAGACCCTGTTTCTAAATAAAACACAAAATAGGGCTGGGGATGTGGTTCAGTCGTCAAGTACCCCTGAGTTCAATCCCCAGTACCAAAAAAAAAAAAAAAAAAAAAAACCCAAAAGAATACAATTTACATTGGATAATGTATAATGTTTTATTTTATCACTCTAAAATTTATAAAATACTTTTAATAGAAAATACATTTCTATGGTACTTTGATTTGAATAAGTGTTTTTCAAAGGTCTGTGTGTTAAAGGCTTGGTCTCCTACTCATGCTGCTGCTGGAAAGCGGTGGGATCTTTCAGAGGCAGACCTAATGGGAGATCTTTAGGTTATTGAGAAATATGACTTTGAATAGGAAGGTAGTGTCCAGCTTTTTCTTTCTCTCTTTTGCTACCAGGGTCATGAGGCAAATAGTTTTGCTCTTTCACATTCTCATTAATGATGATATACTGCCTTGTCATATGCCCCCAAAGTAATGGAACAAAGGAACAAACCAATCATAAACTGGAACCTCAAATAAAACTTTTCCTTTTATATGTTGATGACCTCAAGTACTTATTGTAGTAATAGCTGACTAAACATATGGGTTAAAAGAAAAAGTATAAAAATTGCATAGGATGAATACTCTCCCTATTTCTACTTGTTCTTGTTTTCACTGATACCCACAGTACTCCAGAGAGTAGATTGCTACTGCTACTAGTTCTCTGTATGACCATCCAAAAAAAAAAAATACATAAATATGTATTATTTGCTGATATTATTTTAAACAAATATTTTTATTGTATACCCTAATGGGGTATATGTCTATTTGTTTCCTTCTCTATAAGTGATTGCTATCTACAATATTAGCATTTTTTATATTGTGTTGCAAATATAAGAGAAAAAAATAGAGTCTAATGTTACTGAATGTTTTAATTACTTTATATTAACATTGCAAATTCCTTTTCTTTGGTTTGCTTGTTTCTTGTATTTGAATTTTTTTTTTTTTTGTACCAGGGATTGAACTCAGGGGTACTTGACCACTGAGCCACATCCCCAGCCCTATTTTGTGTTTCATTTAGAGATAGGGTTTTGCTGAGTTGCTTAGTGCCTCGCTATTGCTAAGGCTGGCTTTGAACTCACAATTCTCCTGTTTCAGCCTCCCAAAGTGCTGGGATTATAGGTGTAAGCCATCTCACCCAGCTCTGGATTTTTGTTAGAATATATTTTAGTTTTTCAAAATAGTTTTCCAGATATTAATTCACTTCCAGTTTTTGCACTTTAGTTTCCTCATATGTGAAATCTAGCTGATTAGTTACAAGGGTTATTATAAACAGTTACATACACAGGGGTATGCCAGTAAATGTTTAATAAACCTCTTGCTGGAGAAAAAATGATAGTTCTGACTTGGTTGTTTGCCGTTTTATACAAGGAAAAATCATTATGAAATTATCCATTGCCCAGATGGAACCCATGTCAAGCTACCAACATGAAATTTAGCAGCTAACAAAATTCTGAATGCTTTTCACTCATCTCTTAATTAGCAGAAGTAAGCTCCAAATATCTGCTTCTTCTTAAAGTTGTTTCATATTTTAAAATCATTTTATATTTTTTACTTACATTTTATTCCATTGAAATGTATTTTGAGTTGTTTAGTAATAAAGCTCTAAACTGTGTTAATGTTTTCCAGAAATAAACAGTTCCAGTTTATTTTGGTGAATATACACAGTCTCTCTGGTTTATGATTACAGATATCTTTTTAAGCTTATTTGCATCCATGTATCCCAATTACAAGTAACAAAAGTTTTGAAAATTAATAAAATTATTTCTTTTATAAAGACAAACAATATGATATAGTCCAAAGATGCTTCAACATTTAGAAATTGGAAAGGGAAGTTTTAATGATCTTTCATTATACAGATACATTTGTTAATTAGGGGACTGAGAAAAATATACTTTAACTATTTTGAACAAAGGCATTCTATTAATTACACAGTTACTTGGTCACCAGTAGAGCATTTTCTATCTGTACCCTTGTTGAATCTGAATTTGTAACTTAATAATATGTTTAACAATAACATTTGTTATGACTTTTGTAGGTATGTAATTAATGAAAATAAATTTATGCAGAATAAAAAAAATCTGACACATTCTAATAAGGTCCAAAGAACATATCCCAAATATACAATTTATGTTAATATTTATATTGTACTAACTTTCTATTATGGAAAATATGACTTCAACTACTGAAAATTTCATTGACATAAAAAATAAAGGAACATCATGACTGTAGACTATCAAACCAAAATTTGAACTTTGTTAATTCTTTTTTTTAGAATGAACAGTTCTTCTGTCTTTTAATTTGTTCTGTTTACTACCCAGTCATTAGATCCAGATGGTACTACATAAAAATTTAAGTTGGTAATTATTTAAAAATATGAGCAATATCATAAAGGCAAGAAAGATGCTAAGATTAACACAGCTAGAATAGAGATTTTTGAATACTCTCATCACAAAGAAAGGATGAATGTATGAGATAATGGATATGTTAATTAGCCTGATTTGTTCATTACACAATGTAAGCATGTATTAAATCATCAAATATAGCAAAGTAAAATATTTCATCTTTAAAGAAGTTAAGAATTATGTCAAATTATTTAAAAATAATTTTTAATAAAAAGTAAATGCTTGAAATGCCTCATTTGTTTATCCCTGGGTTGTTTCTTTTTTCTGGTCATCAAATAATTCCACCAGAAAATTTCTAGAACTAATGAATGAATTCAGCAAGGTAACAGGCTATAAAATCATCAACCATAAATCAAATATATTCCTACATATCAGTGATAAATCCAGTGAAAGAGGAATTAGGAAAACTACCTCATTCACAATAGCCTCAAAAAAAAAATCAACTTGTGGACCAATCTAACAAAAGAGGCGAAAGACCTCTACAATGAAAACTACAGAACACAAAAGAAAGACATTGAAGAAGACCCTAGAAGATGTAAGGATCTCCCATGCTCTTGGATAGGCAGAATTAACATTGCCAAAATGGCTATACTTCCAAAAGTGCTATACAGGTTCAATGAAATTCCTATTAAAATCCCAATGATGGCTTTCATAGAAATAGAAAAGGCAGTAATAAAATTCATTTGGAAAAATAAAAGACCCAGAATAGCCAAAGCTATCCTTAACAAGAAAAGTGAAGCAGGAGGCATCACTATACTAGACCTTAAACTATACTACAGAGCTATAGTAACAAAAACAGCATGGTACTGGCACCAAAACAGACATGTAGACCAATGGTACAGAATAGAAAACACAGAGACAAACTCATGTAAATATGGTTATCTCATACTAGACAAAGGCATCAAAAACATTCATTGGAGAAAAGATAGCCTCTTCAACAAATGCTGCTAGGAAAACTGGAAATCTATATGTATTTAAAAAAAAAGAAAAAGAAAAAGAAATGAAACCTGCACCAAAACCTTGCCCTGCATAACAATCAATTCAAAGTGGTTCAAAGACTTAGGCACTAGAACAGAGATCTTGCATCTAATAGAAGAAAAAGCAGGCCAAAATGTTCACCATGTTGTCTTAGGATCTGACTTCCTTAACAAGAATCTTAAACAAGAATCAGTAAATGGAATGGATTCAAATTTTAAAAAAATCTTTGCAGCAAAAGAAACAATCAATAATATGAAGAAAACCTACAGAATAGGAGAAAATATTTACCGCATGTGCCTCAGATAGAGCATTAATCTCCAGCATATATAAAAAACTCAAAAAAATCAACATCAAAAAAAAAAAAAACTACAAAAATAACCTAATCAATAAATGAGCTAAGGAACTGAACAGATACTTCACAGAAGAAGAAATACAATCAATAAATAAATATATGTAAAAAGGTCCAACATCTCTAGCAATTGGAGAAATGCAAATCAAAACGACTCAAAGATTTCATCTCACTCCAGTCAGAATGGCAGTTATTAAGAATACAAGCAACAATAAGTGTTGGTGAGAATGTGGATTAAAAGGCACACTCATATATTGCTGGTGGGACTGAAAATTGGTGAAACCATTATGAGAAGCATATGAGGTGCAGATTCCTCAGAAAACTTGGAATAGAACCACCATTTGACCCAGTTATCTCACTCCTCCTCAGTTTATACACAAAGGACTTAAAATCAGCATACTAGAGTGACACAGCCACCTCAATGTTTATAGCAGCCCTATTCATAGTAATTAAGCTATGGAACCTATGCAAGTGCCCTTCAACAGATGAATGTATAAGAAAATGTGGTATATATACATATTGGAATACTAGCCTTAAATAATGAAATTATGGCATTTGCAGGTAAATGGATAAGCTGGAGAATATCATGCTAAGCAAAATAAGCCCATTTCAAAATAAACAAAGGCCAAATGTTTTCTGATAGGCAAATGATAATTCACAATGGAGGGGAGATAGAGGTACTTTGGATTAGACAGAGGGGAGCGAAGGAAGGAGGGGGAGGTAGGGGTAGGAAAGATAGAATGAATTGAACATTATTACCCTATGTACATATATGATTGCATGACCAGTATGATTTTATATCATGCACAACCAGAAGAATGAGAAATTATACTCCATTTTTATATGATGTATTAAAAAGCATTGTACTTTCATGTATAACTAATTAGAATAACAGATTTTTAAAAAGAGGACTTTATAAAAAGAAAATCCTAAAAGACAATAAATGAAAACTGCTTTATACCACTTGGTTTATTACAGGTATACACATACACACCCACCCATCCACCCACCTACACACTTACTAATGTATAGATTTACATAATATATATATTTATATGTATGAATATGTGAGTACACTTCAAACATTTATATATATGTTTTTACTAAAGATAGAGTAAAAACATGAAGGCCATTGTCATTTCAAGTATTTGAGATATCCATATCATTGCAATAAAAATTGGAATATTAATATAAAATATAAACATTCAAAAGGAGAAGAAAGTATTCATTTGCCTCAAGAAGTAATTAACTGAAATACTATCAGATCCAATAAGAATTCAAGTAATGTGAGTGAAAGCTGATCAACATGGAGAAACATATATACTAGTGTTTACAAAGGATTTTAAATATTTTCAGAATTTTGCATTCATAATTGTCAATAATTTGGTAAACAAAGAGAATAACCTTGGTCACACCTACATGAAACCTATGTTAAGACTATATACTCTTTATTAATGTTTTCTTTGATTAAGTTGGCTTTTATCACTTTGAATAAATGGAAAGTTTGGAAATGATTCTGTATCTGAAAACCAAGCTCTGGTCAGTGATACAGTGGTCCCAAGTCACTATATCACATTTGTCATACAAAAATACCAATGCATTTTAAACCCACCACTCTTGGTAAGATACTAATGTTTTACGAAAATCTTTTTTTGACAATCTTTACATGAACTGTCATGAATCTATTTCATACCTTTGTCTCCTTCTTAAAACAAAAATACTGTGTTCAATTACAATATTTTGCTATAGTCCTTATACAAGCTATCTGTAGCTGGGGCCTTGTATTAACTTTGCAGAATGTGAAAAATTTTGAATTTTGTGATATGTCTAGTCTGAAAAGTTTTGCATAGGAGATTTTAAAGTTATCTTTTTTCTATGAATTTATTTATGAGTTTAAATACAAATTACACTCCAATACGATTTTTTAAAAAGTTAAAGTATTTTAATATACAATGATTTTTATTTTCAATAATCTACAAAAGAAAATAATAATAAAATTATTTTAGAAAAGGATGATCATTAAGGGAAAATTGACCAGATATTAAAACCATTAAAGTACTATTTCTTAACAGAGAGAAGTTAGTCTACACAGAAGTGAAGAATAATGCAATGAACCCACATTTATAGTTGACTTCCAAGTGTTTGTTGGAAATTCTTGGATTATGTCTCAGAAAATACCTATTTTAGCATCAAGTATTTCAGTGCCAAATTTACACTGCTTTTCTAATTACTGATATATTTTAATCTTTCTGTTGGGAGAAAAAAATGGTTTCTAGCAGGCTGAAAATAAATAATTTTAATTATTTTTAAAATGAATAATTTTAAATTTTGAGAAGTGGTACTAGTGATGGTGCAATGGGTGGGTACCCCAACTAATATAAGTGATGAAACAGAAACAAGTATAGGATAGACATTTTCCGAATAAGAAAATCCCCAAATATTCAAAAATTCCCCAAAATAGCTTTGAAGAAGTTTCTGTGAGTGACTCTAAGCAAAAATTTCCTTTCCATAGTCTTTTTTATTCATGACATAATAAGTAAATTCTCAGAACAGAAGAACAGTGCTACCTCAAAACTGTGATGCTCCCGAATCTAGTCCATCATGATTTTTAGGTCCAGCTTACTTATATATGCTAGCATACAATGGGAGCAAATGTGTCAATGAGATAAACTGAGAGTTCTGGCCTGGTTAGAAGACTGGGGAACTATGTTGGTATCTGATACGATGCTCATTAGATGACCCATATCAAGTGCCATATCAAGTTACAAGTGCTTCCCATTTTCCTATCGGAAAATGTCATCTCATTTAGGACCCATAGATATCATCACATTTAAACAATTGATTTGGATTTCTTTCTGTTTTTCAGAAGGGTCTTAATGCTATTGTCAAGAGGATGTATGACTAGGTAGGCTATTTATCTCAACATTCCATGTATCAGTGCCATAATATCAATAGTCTAGAATAGTTCATCATAAAATTTACCTCATGGCACCATTCTTCTATACCCATAAAGGATTATCTAAGACAAATGAACTAGTAGTTTACAGAACTCTGAGACATATTGACTTGAATGGACTTCTTAAATAATTAAAATGTTCTTCCAACAGTGAGTATTAACTTTGGGGGAAGTTACATGAATCTTTGTCAATATGCTTGACTCATTACCCTTTTCTTCTTTCCCTAGGTAGGAAAACACTGACAATGTGTACATAAGCAGAGCTCAGAATCATGCATTTTTGAAGGTTTTACTAAAATTGGCCTGGTTTTCTCCATAAGGGAGACAGATGAAAAAACTATGCTGGGGCAACTTTAGGTGACATACTATAGCATTCCAGTTTAATAAATGCAACATTGTTTTTAATTTTTTTGAACAGAACAGTAGATATTTATTCTTGGGTTGATCTATCATCTGGAGAAGAGTGAGAACACACAACTTGCTAAGTTAATAACAGAAGGACAAATAAGTATAATAGATATATATATCACATAGATACATGATCTATCACATAGAAATATGATGCATCCCATTTTTCTAATTATCAATTATTGTCTTGATTTATATCCATATATTTTTATCTATCTATATACTTATCTAACTAAATAACTCCCCATTAATTTTGTGTTAAGCCTACATTTCTAAGAGCTCAGTGGGTATTTAGTGTTAGAAAATACAGACAAAACACAAATGAATAGCAGATTGTAGTCTCAAAACACTGGCAAATCAGGGTAGTCTGATAAATCAATATTTACAAACACTTAAAGATCAAAGCCATTAGAGGTTCCACATTTTTACATCAACCTAGCATGGATATCAGAACAAGGGCAGGTCATGTTCAAAATGCTTACCTGAGAAATCCTAAGGTATTGTATCTCACCTCAGTCATGACTAGGGGTAAACCAAGTTGGTTTAAAGGTCAAGAGACAGAAGATAGAATCAAGGGTCAGGACTTTCATCCAGAACCATCTCTGTGTCTCACCAGCACATCAATCCATCATCTTTGCTCTGTGTTGCCCTCTCAATTTATCAGGCAGGCTAAGTTCTGCTACAGATCTTCCAGGTTTGGCATTTGTGTTGACCTGTTGTTCCAGCTCTTGAACTCTGTTCACTCTGCTTTATAACTTTCATTCCCCCGAGTGTGATATTTTGGGACTGCCTGCCTAGTAAGTGTCCTTTTGGCCTAGGTCTAGAAATATCTTTGCCACTACATTCCCAGAGAGATGCTTCTAAAATGTTAAACAGTGTAATGAGGTATCCTTGACAGCAATTTTAGAAAAAAATTAAAATCATAAGTGTTCTAACCATGATTGTTTTGTATATCACACTCAAGAAAAGTTAAAAGACATAGATTATTTTGTAGCCTGTTAAGGCTATTCCGTAGGAGCCTGAGTGTTATAGAAGATGTGTACTGCCTTATATTAATTGGGTGTAATATAAGTACTGTAAGAATCTTGATGAATACGTAGAACTCACATTTCCTCAGAATACCTTGGCTAAATATCAATTTCCACAGCTGGACTTCTGCAAAATCACTATATTATACAATTAAAGATTAAATTTGATATTAATACTTTAAACCTAGTCTGTTTTCATTGAAGAACAGCAATATATATGCTCTCAGTACAGATGTGTAGATGGAAATAACTTGCTTTACATTATTAAAAAATGAGCAAGAATCATGGAACTATAGTTGAAGAGAATCATAAACATGGACATAAAGAAACTCTCAGGTTGTTGTGACTGAATCTCCTTTTAACGGTACTATTAAAACATTACCACAGCTTAAATGCCTACACACACGTGTGTGTGTGTGTGTGTGTGTGTGTATGTATGCATATCCGTTTACTGCTGTTGCATGTAGATAAAGAAAACTATATAAATATGTAATGATAATTTTAATCCTTTAGTTATTTACCAAGTTAAAAAACATGAATCTATGCTGTTTTCAATTATCAGATGTTTAAAAACACCCCTATACTTTTTCTACTTTAGGTTATTATCTTCATGTACACTTGATCTTTTGCCTCTAAACTTATTTCCAGTTTGTTTATAGGCTACATTTCTAAATGTGTTTCTAACATTATTTTGACACATGCATCTGTTTTTGTTCTCTCTCCTTTTCTTTGACTCATTTCATTTTTCAATGCTTCATATGAAACTTGGAAGATCACATGAGACATCTTCTATCTGTTGTTTACTTGTGCATCTTTTGTTCATTTCCAATTTCTTTATCTGAATTCCCTCTTGTTGCTTTACCAGGGCCTAAAATCCATTTTTTATTGTTGTCATTCTTGTCTATATTTTCCTGAAGCCCCACGTTGCTGAGTGCCTGTCATTCCACCTCCAATAACTGTCATGGATTCACTGAAGTATGTGGTTATTATTTTATTCCTTAGGCAAATAAAAATGAGAAAATAAGACACTTTTACTAAAAAGTCACATGCTAAACTATAAGAACAGATAAAAAAACTAAATGAAGATATATTTCCCAATTTGGGCTCTAAATTCATTTTTACTCTTTTTATCTTTTATCACCTATTTACTGTCTAGCTTACTACTCCATAATTTCATCTTTCTCAAGTCTCTGATAGCTTTCCATCCCTCCAACTATTCAACAATGATCAAATTGCTATTTTACTAAAAAATAACTTTTTAAAAAATTTCATGTACTACCCCAAATGCATATTTACCCAACTGTATTTTTACTTCTGCCCTCCCTCCTATGTGTGTCAGTTGGTGGTTTTGGTCCAAAACCAATCTCCCTAAGTATTTACAATATTCTCTTAACTATTCTACTAAGGGAAGTTGCTCCACAAAGCTGTCTGTCATGTCCTAGATCAACAATTTCTACTTCATACAAGATCGGCTTCATGATCTTATAGTTCTCATCTTTGAAAATTTATTTTTCTCTAAAGCGCCAATTAAAAACACCTATATATCAATAGAAGGAAGAACAGTAGAGTAGAGGGCAACAGGAGGAGGAAGGAGGGAAAGAGGAAGTTCTGGAGACCGAAGTGGAGCAGAGTATATTCCTTGCATGTATGATCATGTCAAAATGAACCCCAATATTACTCCAATATTAGGTATAACTACATTTTACTGATAAAATATTTAAAAGTTATTTTTTTCTTCAATATCCTTTTCAATTTCTGCCTATTTTTCTGATTCCACTGGAGAGGGACATATGCTCAAGATAATAATTCACAT
Organism: Geosciurus inauris; assembly: GCA_004024805.1. NCBI lineage: Eukaryota > Metazoa > Chordata > Mammalia > Rodentia > Sciuridae > Geosciurus > Geosciurus inauris. Next base: position 11,530 of record PVHX01011318.1, read on the forward strand.
TTGATGACAATATTTCTCTCCTCTCCTTCATGGAATTGACTACAGTATATAAATAGCTCTTTTGGGAACCATCAGTTACTTTCATGTTTCTATAGCCAATTTTCAATTCTCATTCTTCATTTTGATTATCAACAAAATCTTGATCCACAATTTTTGAGACACTTGTCCCCTTTTGCTTGTGGGACACTATCCTTCCATTTCTCCCTTTCCTCATTGGTGGATCCTTTGCATTCCCTTTTAGTGGCTTCTTTTCTTCTATGTTGGAATGCCCCAAGAACTCATTGTTATGACTTCTCTTTTACTTCACCTTAGTAATGTCATTCATTTCATAGATTGTAAAAGATAAGTTTGTTTTATATACTGCTAATTTCCAAATGTTTGTCTCTTAATTTGTGCCTTCCTCTGAATTCCAAAATGCCAAATTCAACATTGAATTTACATTTCCATTTGGATATATAAAGAGCTCTCCAACTTTATCTGGAAAAAACTGAACTTTCTCTCCCTCTCCCTCCTTCCCCCATCCTTCCCTCCCTCTCTCTCTCTCTCTCTCTCTCTCTCACACACACACACACACACACACACACACACACACACACACTCCCCTATTCTGTTACTACCTTCTATATCTTAGTGACTTTATCTTTCTGTTTGTTCTGGTTGAACATCTTAGTGTTCAGCTTGTATATCTCTTTATATTCAAACATTACATCTGAGCATCAGAGAATTCTTTAAGTCATGTTTTCAACATATAAAATTACAGAATTATAGCACTTCTTGTCCTTTTTACCATCATATTCTGGTTCAAGATACCAACATCTTTTTCCTAGAATATTAAAATAGACTTCTGATTTCCAGCTTCAGAAATTTATCCTTGGCATTTTATCTTCCACAAGCATTAAAATATTTTATCCCCTCATACCTTATGGTGTACTATCCTATTATAAAATATCCTTATCATTTTATCTCCCAAAGAATTATTCATCTTAAGGGATATAAATTTTTCCCCTTGTTCATAAAAGAGTAAGATTTGTAAACTACCGAATCCACAGGAACAACTCTTTCTGTCTTTGTGTCTCTTTCTCTTTTTTATTTTCTATAAATATCTACTATCTATGTGTATATGTACATGTATGTCTATATCTATGTATATATATATATATATATATATATATAGAGAGAGAGAGAGAGAGAGAGAGCTTGAATAAGTGAATGAACTCTCAATAAAATAAATATTAAAACAATATATACCCTTAAAAGCATGTGAAAGTCCAGATTTACATTTATAAGCAAATGAAAAGAGCTTTCACTTGATTTTTTTAGCACAATAGTAACAAGGAAGGCAGAGTTTTTGAAGTATATAAATAACTCTAGATGCAATGATCCAATTTAAACTCCACATGTTTTTAAGATACATTAATGAGCATTTTGGTATTGGCAGTGTTTGTGCTGTCGTTTCTACAAGATTAAACAATGACACAGTATTTTTACCTGTATTTTCCATTCCCTGAGTTGAGAATCTCACTGAGTTGCTTAGCACCTTGCTTTTTGCTGAGTCTGGCTTTGAATTTGGGATCCTCCTGCCTTAGCTTCCCCAGCCACTTGAATTATGGGTTTTTGCCACCATGCCTGGCGTATTCTGATCATTTTTTATCAAATGGTACTATGTAGGTGGTGGAAGGATGAGGATATGGAAATGGAAATGAATTTCCCAAACAGGAAAGCACTTTAATACAGGAAATAAACATTTTGAGTTAAATATCAGAATCTCAGTCCTAGGAAACTTCCTGATATACATTCAAACTCGGTTACTTTGTATGAAATATTATTAGTGTATATGTGAGTATATCTGTGATTATAAACTATGTTTAATATAAAATTTTCTTGAAATAGCTTTTAAATTCACACCCTAAATCCTACACTTTCATTGTAGCCTAGCAGAGTACCACTGGATACTACCAGGATTGGGATGATGGAGACAGGAATTGATATATTTTTTTTAGAGTGACACTAATGTAATAACAAATATGAGCTCTATATATTAAAACTCGACAGTAATTTCTCATGCTTAATTTGGAAAAAGTATATGTTTTATACCATTTTGTTTATAAAACTTTGTTCTGATCTCCTATGTTCTCCAGCCAATGCTACCCAGGATTTGCTCTCAATTTCTGCTGTGGTAATACAGGACCACTTGAGCTGCAAGAGTACATGACTGTTTTTGTTTCTAAGCTTCGGTTCCAATGATTTCCTGTGAATTGAATGGTTTCCTCCCACTTAATTTATATCCTCTAAGAGTCAGGTAAAATTTGATTGATTCTAAGAACACAATCTTGTTGAAATCCTCTCATCCAATACTTTTCACATTATCGTAAGCATTTACATATAAATGAGTGGACCGCTGGTTCTCAACTGTTCATGATATCATAATCAACTTGAAACGTTTCTTCTTTGAAACATATTCACACCCCCTACTCTCACCCTCCATCATCATCAGGAGGGTTAGGTTGTGGGGAGGCGGGGGAGAGCATGTCTAGAATGCTTATCAGGTGATGTGAATGAACAGTTACAAAACAATTGAATAAGATCTTGATTCACTAGATGGGATTTAAATATATATATATAACCTCATTTAGCAATATTAATTAACCATAGAGTAACTTTTGATGATTTCATTACCTTTAATATTTTGTTAACCTTTTGATAACTTTTGATAATTTTATTACCTTTAAAATTTAGTGGGTTTTATATTTTTAATTCTAAAGCTAATATCAAATTTTACCCCCCACCATGCCCTATATGTCAGCACAAGCTTTTTTTCAATCAGGAAAAGGTAAAGAGAATCCCCTACATGTCACGCACCTATGTTTCTGGTTACCTTAGAACTTCCAGATCTATTCCTTCTCTTAGAGACGAGATGAAGGGTCTCACCGTTAACAACTTTCCATGAAGAATATTCAGAAACACAATGTTCCTTCCCTCTAAAAGCTCCCTCAGCACAGAAACATTTGATCACAAAACCATCTTAACTTTTCTGCAATGGGCATGTATAATATCAGAAAAGCTTGACTTTCTTGCTTTTTTTTAATACATATTTTTAAACTGCCCTTGCAACAATTTCTTATGTAAAAGCATCTTTGTGTTCTCTTTGTCTAAACTGAAACCTAGACAGCTTTGGGGAGGACAAAAAAAATGAAGAATAAAAAAGAGTCCCTTCTAATTAAGATTTATTCTATATAGCAAGAAGAGAATAGTTGCTTGGTTGAAACCATAAGGGGTTTTCATGTGGAGTGATCTAAACAGTGACTTCCGATTTTTAACCAAGAAAATAAGGAAAATAAGATATATGAAATATGTGAGAAAAATAATTGTAATGCCCACTGCCAAATATTTTCATCTCATAATCTCAGGAATCTGTGAATTCTGCAAAGGGGGCCTAATATTTCAGTTGAAATAATGGTTGCTAATATAAAATAGGAAGATAAACTAGATTAACTAGGTGGACACACTATCATCTCAGGCATTGTTAAAAGTAGAGGAAGAAAGAAGAGAGGATTAGGGAGAAGTGACTATTAAGAGACTAGCTATAGTCATGGAATAAAACTGGTTTTGGAGATGGAGAAAGATAGCCAGGCATCAAGAAATGCTGACAGCCTCTAGAAACTGAAAAAGGCAAACAAACATGCTTTCACATAGAGCCTCCAGAAAGAAATGCAGCCCTGCCAACTGCCCGATTTTTAATTCCAATGAGATCCCTGTTGGATTTCAAACCAATAGAACTGCAAGAACATGAATGTATGTTCCTTTAAGCCACTATGTTTACCATCATGTGTTCTAGAAGCAATTTAGAATGAATGAACAATACATCCAGAGGTCCCTTTTTTACTTGATTAATAAATATGAAAGATTTGTTCCTTATTTCCCAAGCAAAGTAATATAACAAGAGTACTTGAAAGCTTAAGTAATGATCTGGCAGAGAACATTTGAAACATTTTGCAATTATGCCTGTCTTGACTTGATTTATATAATTGATACACATACAGTTTTTTGTGACATTTCAAATGAATTTAAATATATTTACTTAGAATAAAGGGTGAAGGTGCAATCTTGTACTCAAACTGTATTTCCTTCAAGTATCCTTTTATAAAATTTCACTGGGGCTGGAGTATAGATCAGTGGCTGAATGCATTTTAGTATGAATGAGGTTTTGGGTTGGATCCCCAGCACTGCAAGTAAATAAATGAATACAAATAAAAATGAGAAAATTTGACTGGACCATACTGTTGATTGCTTCCTGGCTGTGACATTCCATTCCCCACTACCATTCAAACAGTAATTCATAAAAACATGGCACTAAGTAAATATTTAAATTCAGCATCATTGGGCTGGGATTGTGGCTCAGTGGTAGAGCGCTTGCCTCGCATGCGTGAGACACTGGGTTTGATCCTCAGCACCACATAAAAATAAATCAATAAAGATATTGTGTCCACCTACAACTAAAAAATATTTAAAATAAATAAATAAATAAATAAATTCAGCATCATTGCCACTTGCTCTCATAAGTTTTATTAACAGAGATTATAAATTTATGGATGTGAAGGAGTCAGCCATTTGAATTGTTCCTGAACTATCCTTTCAGATGGGTTTATATTTAGACAGAAGTTTTATTTAATTCTCAACACAGATATTTTTAAACCTGGGTGTACCATTCTTTACAAGATAAAAAGACCCTAGAACAAAATGCTAAGAATCCGAAAATACTGCAGTAGGTCAGCATTTTTTTTTGGTACCAGGGATTGAACTCAGGGGTACTCAACCATTGAGCCACGTCCCCAGCCCTATTTTTTTGTGTTTTATTTATAAACAGAGTCTCACTGAGTTGCTTAGCGCCTCACCATTGCTGAGGCTGGCTTTTAACTCGCGATTCTCCTGTTCAGCCTCCCAAAGTATTAGGATTACAGGCATGTGCCACTGCGTCCGGCTTAGGCCAGCATATTTTAGGGGGAAGAAAACTTGAATACTAAAGTGGTTCTGTTTGGGGAAGGAAAAAAAAAATTCTAAGCCAGTTAAACCTAACATCATCTGTGGATTGTAGAGGCATAGTCCACTCAGATCATACCTATGTTGGTGTTTTCCAATCATCATAGGAAGTAAATGCAGAAAAATATTGTTGCATAGACAGGCAAGCACATATTTGTTTGTGGTATCTAAACAACCTTAACAAAAATATAATTATGTATATACACTAAAATTCTTGTAGTAGTATGTACTGGATGAAGGCTAAAATATCCTGACTGAGCAAAGAAACTAAAATCAAGAAACAAAAAAATCATCTTGTTGAAATAACATTGAATAAATTTCAAAATACAGGTTGCTGTTGAGGTTGTTTTAATACCTTCATTCAATCTGGATCCCTCAAAATACTATGAAATTGCCAGGGGCAGAAAATTTTCGGGTTCTTGGCATTTTGTTCTAAAAACGGATATGCATTTTAGAGCATATCAATGTATTCTCCAGTTGATAACTAGGAGATATAATGAATGTTACCATTAATTGTAGTTAAGTTGTAGATGAAAATCAGCACTCATTGCAGGCTAACATAGAATACTACCAAATTAACTTTTTTTAGGTTTTAAGAATTGAACTATTGGACACAAAAATCAATGAAATATGGAGAAATAGATTTGTTTCAGATATAATGAAGAAGTAAATATTAATAAAAAATTAAATGATAATATTTGCAGAAGTAAATTTAAGTGCTTTGAGATTGATAAATTTAGGAAGACAGATGATGTTAGTTTTAAATCTGGAAAATTTAATATACTCTCACCCATCGTTAGAATATTAATTATCACCAATCAGCAAAGTAAATTGCTTCTAAAGTCTTAACTGATGGGGGATACCTATGAAATATTTCTAGTTTGTTTCTCTAAGTAGGAAAATAACCTTTTGGGATCAAAGAATGGTCTGAACAACATCTATCTGAAAACAGGCACCATAAACTTGAATATAACTTAAGTAATTGGTATTGATTTTTATTAATCTTGAGAACTTTGACCACAAACCAATTAAATTTATTTCACTAGTGGATGTTAGTTTTTGAGTTCTAGCAGTTTCCAAAACGTCACTGATTTTAAAGCTAATCATATAGCAACAATCTGCCTCTGTCTCACTGCCTGTCGTGATGAGAGGTGTCAATGCTTCCCCACTGAACTCTGGCCAGGGATCAGTGGAATCTTAGCTTAACCTAGACCTGAGATCCTTCTCTCTAATGTGCTATCTCCCTGAGGCACTCACTGTCTTTTATTCCACTTTCAGAAAATTAATTTCTTTCTGAACTTCCCCAATACGTTGCTCAATTTAACACTTGCTCATTTATTTACACGTTGTCTGCTATCTTTATCAAAAATACTGTTTTTTGTTTCAACCCTCCATAGTTCTGATTCAATTTGACTCTTGTAAGAAAAGATTTACTGTGATTCCTTATTGTTCAAATGATTGAATTATCTCTCTAATCAAAGTTGATTATTACCACTACTGGTATTCAGTGATAAATTTAAATTTCAGATAAATATAATAAATTAAATTTCCAAGATTATTTTTCTCCCAGGGGGAAGTCAGAAAGTATATCAGAGAAAAGATTGCAGGTGTTTGATAAAAATTAGTTAATATAATATACTCAGAAATGTGTTCTCATCAGAATGAATAACAGGAATTAATTCATAGAAGTTGGTAAAATGTAGCCAGACATTTGCTAAAATGACTTTTAGTTAAATGAATCTGAAATACAGTTTCTCTTTCAATATATTACTTTCTGTACATATATTTGCCTGTGCCTCTGTGTGCATGTGAGTGCTGGTAATGGAAAGGTAAAAGGTGTAGTGGTGAAAGTGGAGAAAGGAGTGTGCCCTCACTGGAACACAAGCAATCACTGACAATATACATTGAGAAATGCACTTATTTGTTCATTCATTCATTCATTCAATAAATATTTACTGAGTTATCCACAGTAGTTTAGCAGCTTATAAATCATTGGCAAAATGTAGATATGCCAGATATAAGTGGTATAGTTTTGAGACCACACAGATTAAATATATTTGACCAAGCTAACTTTATTTTTTTTTTTTTTTTTTTTTTTTTTTTTTTTTTGGTACTGGGGATTGAACTCAGGGGTACTCGACCACTGAGCCACACCCCCAGTCCTATTTTGTGTTTTATGTAGAGACAGGGTCTCACTGAGTTGCTTAGGGCCTTGCCATTGCTGAGGCTGGCTTTGAACTCGCGATTCTCCTGTCTCAGCCTCCCTAAGTGCTGTGACCAAGCTAACTTTATAAGAACATTTCTAGTAAAGGTTTTGGAGACAGAGTGAGGATGTCTGGGAGCATGTGAAAAGAGTAACATGTACGCTGTCTTAGACTTTAGTCACTTGATCAGCTTCCTATAAACATGCCTAGAGAGAAGATCTGTTAACTAGAATCTGAAGGGACTGCATTCTCGTTGGAACTTATGGAGTTCTCATAAAAGATGAATAACCAAATGTGAGATTGATTATATGAAGATTATATGTTGTTACTTTTGGAAAGCAGGACCACTGTGTTTGCATTTCGAATTCTTTGTATAATACAATGATACTTTAGTCACTTGAAGACTTATAGCTTTGTAGGGTTCGAAGGGGAGAGCCTTGATACAAACGTCCGCCCTACTGAGGATGGCAAAGAAAGGCTATCTCAATTCTGGAATCAGTAAAAAGCATCCACAAGACTCCCTGGAAAAACGGGGTGAAATTTTATCAGAATTGGAGATCTTAAGTTCATAGTTGTTAAAAGATTGTTTTCAGAAAGAACTGGATTTGAGTTTGCTCTTTCATTTACTAACCATGAATGTTGAAAAAATTTTTAAATCTTTTAACCTAAGTTTTGCTTTTATGCTGTCTAAGATGGAGACACCAGTAGCCACTTTGTTTATTGTGAGAATTACATTAGAAAAAGCAGGTAAAGTAAGTATCACAGTGATGGGAATAGTGTTAATGCCCCCCATTAAAGTTATTAATGATTGAACATTTATTAGAAATGTATGCACTAAAAATATTTGAGGAAATTGTTGTTTTAGACTCATATTAAACAAGTCAAGAGGGCTAAGGTTGTGGCTCAGTGGTAGAGCGCTTGCCTCGCATGCGGGAGGCACTGGGTTCAATTCTCAGCACCGTATATAAAATAAATGAATAAAATAAAGGTCCATCAACAACTAAAAATATACATATTAAAAAAAACAAAAAAAACAAGTCAAGAATCAGAATACTAGGTTATAATAAATATAATTTACTCATTCACTTATTCACTTAATAAATTCATATAGTGAATATATAAACATGAATAATTCTCTTCCTTTAGAAAATTTAATAGGAATAATAAAGCAAAGAATAAATATTATGATTAAATATATGATTAAAATACAGAAAAATAACAAAATTATAATAGAGAATCAGTACATTACCATAAATATCAGTCTTTTTTCAGTTTCAAGACCTGAAGAGAAAAACAATGTAACTTGTAAAAATAATTTTCAGTCAGTAAAACCTTAGTTATTATTGTCACATATACTTAACCGATGGCTGCACTTTTTTTATTTTTTTGGTTGACAGGGAAACATTTAAAAGTTACAATATTATTCTTGAGCATATATGATCCTTAGTTTACAGCCTGTCACCTTCCTGTCTCTATCTATGTGTGTGTGTCTGATATATATATATGATTTCATACACACACACAATCACAGAGACACTAATAGAGACTGAGAGATGGAGATGAGAGAAAGAAAAGGAGTGGAAAATGGTGGGGAAAGAGTAAGGCTTACCAATACTTGTAATGAGAAATACTTCTTAAGTACTCTGATAAAATAGGAGTTGTCATAATAAACTATATACGAATCCTTATGTAAAGGGAATTTTTAAATTTCTGTATTGATTAATGGAGACAATTATAATAATGATTTATCCTAGAAGATTAGCATAAAAACTTGATTTTTATGGCTGTCATTTATTTTTAGACATACCTTAGAAATTAAAATGGGAAGTTCAAAACAACCTGCTTCTACAATATAAACCCTAGAATGTTCGTGGGAGATTTCCTTTAGGTAAGCTTTCTAATCTTCTATTCATCTTAACTTAAGATGAGTTAAGATATGCTCCTGATATTTAAAGGGCAAGTATTGTTTTTGTTTGTTTGTTTTTGTGAAGGTGTTATATGGTCTCTAGAACCTTTGAATTATAAATATGGGTGATTTAAACCTACATATTTTGAATTAAGGAACACATGAAGAGCCAACTTATATCATTTGCTTTGAGATGTATGTGGAAGAATCTGATGCTAAGAAAAAATGCCCAACTTTATCAAGTTGGAACAAGAATTGTCTTCACATAACCCCCATTCATTACCACTTACTGATACCTGCTTGAAGTACTGATATTTGATAGGTAAATATTAAATCTAAGGTTTTAATATATTGAAAGAAAATAAATAGGAATAAGAGTAATGTGAAAGAAACTACAAATAGGAATAGCTAATACAATTTACAACAATCAAAAATTTATAGGTAAGTGGATATATGTTTAAATACATACTTATTTTATAACATTCTCTATAGGTACATTACTATTTAAAACATTTATGTAACATGAACTAAAGAGTGTACTCACAAACAAACAAAAAACAGGAAAAAAAAGTGGTCAGATTGGTCTAGTTGTAAGATATAATATTCTCAAACACAGATCAGCCAGGATAGGGTTTGGCACAGTTTATTAAATTGCTGAGAGCTTATGTATTTATACATTTATGTATTTCTTGTTCTGAGACAGATCCTAAGGACACAACAGTTCTTATATCTTCAGGATGCCAAGAAATCTTCTAGTTTGTAAAATCTCTGCAAGTTCTCTAGAAATGCAAGGAAATGCTCAGGTAACCATGAAGAACATGGCTCTTTCCCACAGCCATGATGTGGCGCATGGGAATAGTGACTATGTGACAATTGAAGGAGTTACAGATATCTCCAGGCAATCTGAGCTCATCTGCTCCTATTTCTAACTTAAGCACTTAGTTAGAGATTCTAGGGTGGTAAAACACTGCAAAGTGTGTTCAGAAGTTTGGTTATTATTACTCTTTTACATTTTCTTAAAAAATATTTTGTTTAGTTGTAGATGAACACAATATCTTTATTTATTTTATGTGGTGCTGAGGATCGAACCCAGTGCCCCACGTATGCGAGGCAAGCGCTCAACCGCTGAGCCATAGCCCCAGCCCCTTTTACATTTGATGAAAGTAATATTGTTTATGAGCAATAAAAAGAAAGCTGTAATATAAAGAATTGATTATTTTTCTATCATTACTCTCTTAATTTCACAGTTTTAAAATGGAAAACAATGATTATATTAAACACATTTATTAATAACATTATAAATCTATATCTAAAAATGTTCTTTATATAACTATGGTAGATGGTATTAATAATAGATTCAATTGACCTAAGTTAACTAAATGTAGAATTTAATTTTATTAGCAACAGAAAGGTGTAAAAATGTCATACCATAATGATATATACAATTATATATATATACATAATGATATATATAATTATTGTGAATTAGTTTAGTAACATATTTTGAAAAGTACAAATTTCACTTTTGAAATAGCTATATAGTACCTCAATTTAATTTTAAAGTTTTTCTGTGAGATTTTTTTTCTTTGTTTATCCTGCTAAGTCACACATTTTAATATTTAGTCCAGAGTAAAAGAAATAATATTTTCTGGATTTGGGGTACACTGAAAATGCTAATATACTGACAAAAATGGGATTCATGTATGAATGTAGTGACTTGCAATCATATTCAGAATTTTTTGTGATATTATTAGAAAGCTGATTGATTAAGAACTAAATAGTTTTGTTCTGGTTTTCTGAATAAAATCCTTGGCCTCATCAAAGACTGTCATTTGACTTTATATACACTTTTGCTTATATATATAAGTCCTACAAGATTTACATCTTAAGTTTCTCCTATGATTTTCTTCTCTTTTAAATCCTTGCTGTGTCTTGTTCCACAGTTTCATCTTGATATAAATTCATAACCTGTCCTCCTGACCAGTTTCTCATTTGTCTCTCTGTGTTCTGTTATCTGCCTCTACTACATTTTCCTCTGTAATCTCCCACTGTTTATCCACATGCATCTTGTAACTGAATCAAACTAAATGATGTCCTATATGAGAGAGTTCTGATTTCCCTCCCCTGTCTTTTTCTTAGAAAATCTGTATTCTCAAGTCTACCTATAAAAATTCATCTTATTCATTAGGACTGAACCCAAAATAACCTGTTGTTATGGGAGGGGAGGTTTATTGTCCTTTCTTGTCTAGTTCAAAGTAGTCTATTTCTCCTATACATAGCCATAGGACTCTATAGTTCATTTACTTTATGTTTTACCTATCACCATATATTTATCTCATGTCTTGTCTCTTTATGAGGGAAATTCTTTCTTCTCATTTTGTGAGCACATCATAATTTATTTCCCACTGAACTTTGCACAGAGTGGGTTTTGCTATTGCCTCAATAAACAAAAGAAAAATGAAGATTATAATCCAATGAGACCTTAAAAAAATGAGAAAATTTCTCACATCTGTTTTAGTCAGCTTTTTTGCCCATGTGAACAAAAGATCTAACAAGAACAATTTTAGAGAAGAAAAAGTTTATTTGGTGCTCATAATTTCAGAAGTCTCAGTTCATAGATAGCACACTTCGATGTCCTGGGCCTGAGGTGAGGCAGAACATCATGGCAGAAGGGAGTTGAGGAAGAAAGCAGCTCGGGACTTAGCAATGAAGAAGCAGGGACAAAATATAAATTCAAAGGCAAGCACTTACTGATCCATCACATCCAGCCACATCCTGCTTGCCTACAGTTACCACCTTTTAATCCATATCAATGTATTAATGCACTTATTAGGTTAAGACTCCAATAACCCAATCATTAAACTTTAAATTTAATTGCATTTTTAAACTTTCTTGCATTTTTTCACACATGAGCTTTTGGGGGAATAAGTCATATCTAAACTATAACAACACCCAAACATTTTTTTCTAAAGCTTGGAGGGAGCTGTTCCAGATTGACAAGGTAGAACATATAGTATAACTGGGAAATAATTTCTATAATTAACACCTGACATATGACACACAGATCTCGTTCTTAAAAATAAAAGTCTAAATATTTGGAAAGGATCATACAGTCTTTCAGTTACATCCTTCTCTCCAAAATCTGGAAAGGGACTTGAATTTATAACAGAAAACTTGAATAATTTTTGAAATTTGTTGCTGTTTATAGCTACTCTAAATGATTTACCATTCATAAGATTTGAAAGGAGAGTTTTTGTTTGTTTGTTTTGTTTTATTCTGTTGCATTTCTGGTATCTATCAAATACTATAAAGAAAAACTCATGGTTTTATATGAAAGAATGTGCCTGCTATGCTTACCCCACTGACTAGCATTTTAAAATGTGCATAACAGGTTATCTTGCTAGGTAAGCATATACAAATAGCAGAAATATTTCTCATGAAGAATGTTGTGAAAAAAACTCACAAAAGATTGAAAGTGAATTTTGAATATATGTTTTTCTTTGAGCAGGAAAAGCATGACTCAAGTCTTAAAATTTGTTCAGGAAAAATATCATACCACATTTATAAAGTTTACATAGAATACTTGTAAATTAATACCTCTTTTTAAAGGTAATGGTTGAGTTGTTTAAAATTTATTTATTCTACTTAGGTATACATGATAGCAGAATGCATTTTTATTCATTGTACACAGATGGAGCACAACTTTTCATTTCTCTGACCATATATGTAGTCATACATGAAGCTAGGGCAATGATGTCCATCTCATTCCACCATCTTTGCTGCCCCCATGCCCTGTCTTCCTCCCTCTCCTTGACCAAAATTCCTCCATTTTTCTCATGCCTCCTCCCCCATTATGGATCAGCATCCCCTTACCAGAGATAACATTCTGCCTTTGGTCTTTTGGGGGTTAGCTTACTTAGCTTAAGATAATATTCTCCAACTCCATCCATTTACCTGAAAATGCAATAATTTTATTCTATTTTATTGCTAAGTAATATTCCATTATGTATATATAACACATTTTCTTTATTTATTCATCTACTGAAGGACATCTAGGTTGGTTCCACAGTTTAACTATTGTGAATTGAGCTGCTATGAACATTGAAGTGGCTGTGTCACTGTAGTATGCTGTTTTAAAGTCCTTTGGTTATAGACAGAGGAGTGGGATAGTTGGGTCAAATGGTGGTTTCATTCCAAGTTTTCTAAGGAATTTCCATACTGCTTTCCAGATTGGTTGTACCAATTTGCAGTCCCACCAGCAATGTATGAGCGTGCCTTTTCCTCCACATCCTTGCCAACACTTATTGTTGTTTGCATTCTTTATAATTGCTATTCTGTCTGGGGTGAGATGAAATCTTACATTAGTTTTTATTTGCATTTCTCTAATTACTAGAGATGTTGAACATGTTTTTATGTTTGTTGATCAATTGTGTGTCTTCTTCTGAGAAGTGGTTCAGTTTTAATATTTATTATTTTACTGGATATCAAAGTACATTTTTTAATCTTTCTAAGTATATTAATTTTGTCACCCAAGTGTACCATATTATACAGAATGGATTTGGCAACTAATGAACAAATTTTTCTTTTGAATACTGATTATAATAATGGTAGTGAAATCAAGCCTCTCAGAATGAGCATCTACAGTGGCCTTGGCCTTCATTCTTTGTATAGTCTTTCTTTGTTAATTTTCACCAACTCCCAGTGGAGGTTTTATCTTCATTTTCAAGATGAATTATTGAAATTCTTTAGTTTTACTTGTTCAGTATTATGCAGCTAAATGACCACAATGGATTCCATATTATGTCTGTAGGACTCCAGAACCAAAAGTTCTTTTTTCATGCTGCTATGTGAATGAATTTGTGATTGGCATTTAGAGATGAAAAGTACGATTTTTACAGAGAAGACCTCCCTGATTGATAAAGAAACCTTTTAAACTATAGGCTTATTAGGCACTATCCACATGTGTATGTTGGAAAGGGGGATGTTTTAAGGAACATTGGGAGATTAAGGTTATTATCATACTCCCAGGAGCATAAAGATCTTAGAAAGTCATCCCATTACAAAGAAAATCCTCCATGCCAATGGTATAGTATAAATTATTACTAAATGTTTATGTAGCCTTAACTATATACTATGTATTTCTAAGAACTTTTTTCACATCAAATTATCCAAGCATCATTAAGAAATGTAACTTAGTAATATAAACTTGCTCAGTTAGATATGAATGACCTTAGCACTGATACCTGCTTAAGCTCACACAACTAGCAAATAATAAAACAAAGATGAAAACTTCATTAATGCTAACAACAATATGATTTCAAAATCCCACTCACTAATCCTTCCTGATTCAGGAGCCTATCACCCTTTGTTTGCTCTTCTGATCTCCTTGAGAATAAATATCTTTCCTCATCCACCATTTCCTTTGCACTTATCTGTTTTAAGAATTCATTGCTGTTCCTCAGCACTTTGTTATTTCACCAACACTAACTGGCAGCTGAATCCAGCCCTTTGGCAGGTGCATGCTCCCCTGTGGTCTTTAGACAGATCTTGGTGTTCACTTTCTATTTTAAGATGTTGATTTTTCCATGTGCTTTGTTAGATCTGTTTGAAGATAATTGAAATCAGTAGGAAAAGCAGTCACAGCAAAAATTCTCATGCTTAGATAGCTAAAACTATTTCCAGGAAATTGACGATAATCTGCATCTTCCTACCTCTATTTAATTCAGTTTGTAGAATTTGAAAGAAATGAGTATTTTGGGGACACTCCCTCATCAGCAGCTAAATAAAAAAAATAAAAAATCAACTTAATTTTTATCTATGCTAAATTTTCTATAACAAATTTATATATTAACTGAACATTTTAATATTGTTAATTTCATCATCTTTTTGGAACAGGTGATCTTTTTGTTATAAAAAGTGCCCTTTAGTCATGTAAGATGCCCATGGGATATAAAGGATAAAAATTATTTTGTAGTAAACATCCTCTTGCCTCACATATTATAACTCTTACATTTTAACAAAGCTCTATGCATTTCTATTGTTCCACATTACAAAAATTTTTATAGCACTGATGAAAGCATTTTTGTAGTTCAGTAATGGCAGTGGAGTCAAGCTCCTCATTTGAGATGTAAGACATAACTCTGAAAGAGGCACTAGCATTATCGAAATGCCTGGATGTGAGGAGAATGTCACAAAGTTGCTTCCAAAGCTTGTTTGACACAGGTTTATATTTGATTCCTCCATTGCTCTAAGGTACAGCCAAGGAGTTGTATATGAATGCAAAACCATTTAAAGGATTCAGATATCAAATATCACTGTGGGGACACCACCTTGAATGCTGTTGGAGGGTGGGTGGCTCTTCCCTGGGGGAGAATGGTGTGGGGAGATAAATCTCTGACTTGGAAGGTGACTCCCATTGTATCTCCCGATTAGCAAAGTGTTTAACAGATGAAGATCCTCTCACAAGAGGTGGCTAAAATTGCTCATGCAGTAAGAACTAAAGTTATTCATTCTGTTGTATATGCGTTCATACCTTCATTAATTTATTTATTCCACCTGTTCTGAGATTACTCTAGGAACTGGGGATGCAGTGGCAAATAAGACAGAAGGAAATTAATCCCCTAAAATTGACTTTCTATCTGTCCTAGAGTTAAAAATGTATACACACTCTCTCAGAACTTTTAAGAATCAGACTGAAATATATTAATTTATTTCTTAATACTTGTAGGGGAAATGCATATATCTGAAAATTTACAAGAAATCATAGAACAATTAGATATTATAAAGACAGAAATCATTATGTTAATTGCAGTAAGGATTAAAATTGCAGTAACCTGAATAGTAACCAGAAGATATTGAAAAGATCTCTTTTCTTGATTTTTTTTTTTGTTTTTTTAGAAAACTCAAAGAACCAGCATGATAATTCAGGCTGTTAGGAGGCTGTTACAACATAAAATTTGATCATTATTGCCACAACCAAGAAATATATGGAAAAGTAAAAATAGGCTCAACAGTGTTTACTTTTTCTCATTTGAAGTTATCATTTACTTGAAACTTGAAAGTAGATTTTAATAGCTTTATTATCAGCATTTCATTGATCTTTCTCTTTTTGAATAATAATCTGTCTACCTCTGTCCAAATACCTACAATTTTGGCAGAATAATCATTTGAAATAGCTTTTTTTTTCTCAGCTGGTAAAATATGCTGTTTGAATAAAAGCATTAAAGAGATATTTGCTAAGAATTTGAAGAATACACCAGTAGGTTTTGATCCAGTGTCAAGAAAACTTTGTTTCTTGTATCAAAAAAAAGATTAATATCAGTGTTACATGATCAACATTATCTCTTGTCTTTGGACAACTAAGTTCCTTCTAAATTGAAACTTTCATTGAGTAGTATGATATACAACTTTCAGCCAGAAATATGTCAGATTACCAAAGGCTACAGAGAAACATTGTGGATTTGTTTTTTTGTTTTGTTTTTTTATTCTGACAATTAATTGTTCAATTTTTAATTTTTGCCTTTTCTTTTTTGGCCACCTTCTTAATTGACAATAACTGTCTGACCTCCCATTTCTTTTCTAATCTATAATGTATCATTTGTGCAGAATTCAGCCAATTTGGCTCCTGTCCCTGTTTTACTTGGCTATCACTTAGCCACAAGTATAAAATAATTTGTGCTCATAGACATAATGTTCTTACATTGTTGTCTTGTCCACCTAACTCTCCCTACATGTACCTTATATTTAAGTGGCATTTTTATATATTCTGTATCTAAAAGTGTCAAAGATCTTTCAACAAGAAAGAGGGTGGAAAAGAGTCTATGATAAACAAAGTATGAAGAGTTTATTGCTAAGTTGGCAAAGGTCTGAGAAACGGAAAGCATTTGCTTTATTTCATTATCCTTAGTGACTTAAATACATTCTGGTGAATTTCAAATTATATTTAATAAAGATTAGTATGGAAAAGTAACTCAATAATTAATGAAAATTAAGTATGTAGCCATAGAATTATTGTGGTCCATTCATTCAATAATTGTTTAGACTATTGAGGCTATATATTATCTAGCCGCTAAAATACAATGATAAATAAGACATTAATCTCCTGAAGCACATAATCTAGCAAGGAGTACAAACAAACAATTATGATACTAGACAAAAATTGTTAGTAAATACATGAGGTATGTATGAGTATGAGCATTTCCCTCATGCTTCAGTTTGGGACCCTGTCATCGAAGATAAGTTTGAGTACGCTGTGAATAGTCAAAGAAAGGAACTCAACTCAGGCTTTGGGAGTACCATTTTCAGAGATGCTGAAATAGAAGATAAAATCTTAAGTAAGTGCCAACTACTTGAAACTGGTGTTGTATGGAAATGATTATGATGTTAATTTCTATATAATCTTTCCAAAGATTGACAGAAATCAGAATATCCTAAGACATTCATATTATACTGGAATGAATAAAATGATGCTTAACTTGCATAAAGGTAAAGTGTTCCTCTGAAGAGGAGGTAGAGCAAGATTGTAATATTCCAATCAAGAAAACAAACAAAAATATACCACATGTCTTCTTTCCCATTGTTTCACTGTCCCTCCTTTTTCTCTCTATAAAGACTTTCCATATACCTGAGTTCCACAAGATGATCCTTTCTTGGTGCCAATAGCTCTTCCCATTTTCTAAGGGTTCTGCTTCTTGAAAAAAACCTGATTTCTGTCCCAGTGATTCTTGTCTGTTGAGTCATGAGACTTGGACACAGTAGAAAGAGTTTCTGTTTTAGTGGAGTTGGGGTGCCCCACTCTCTGGGCAGGAAGATGTGTTCACCAACCTAGCAACTCTTTGAACACCATTGTTTTGCAGTAATTTTGATGGAGGTTTTTATCACATAGCCATGATAGATTATTAATTCGATTTTCAGCTCCTCTCTTCTCTGGAGGATGAAGGCTGATATTGAAAAATTCAACTTCATATTATATCTGTTGTTTCTCATGACTAGCCTTCATCCTGAAGCAATTCAGGAGCTCATTAAGAAGAATTTAATTGAAACAAAGTGTGCTCTCATCACCCAGTAAATTCCATGGGATTTAGAAGTTCTGTCAAAGAATAGAATATTGTTACAAAACAGCCAGAGATTAATATTAGAACAAAAAAATGCCTCTAGTATCACTGACATTCAGTAATTACAAGGGTTTTGGCAACTCTGTGTTGGGATCCCTGGACAGAGACCAAATATATATTTCTTATTATGTCACAAATATCTAGAATAAACTTATAAATGTATTTCACTTACCTGAGGAAAATATTAAAACTCTACTAAGATCATACATATGACCTTAAGAGGTTGATTTTCCTATGTACATAGATCTATTTCCATACAATATGTAAAGTAAATGAACAAATAACACTGCAGGCAGTTCTTCAAAGAATAAATTCAAATACCAAAAAAACATGAGTTGTTCAATCTCTTTCACTGCATAGGGAGCAGTTGTACTGAACTGCAATTATAGCACACTCAGCAGATGAGCAGTGGATCAGAGAAAAACACCCAGGCAGAAAGATGATAGCCTGGAAGTAGCCTCCTCCTCACTTCATATCATGGAATTAATGTTGTATATGTATGAATGAGGATCAAATGGGCCCCACACAATATAGCTAGGCTTGAAGTATCTGCTAGTATCTCAGGAAAATTGGCTTGCTGCTAACCAGTCTGTCTTAGAAGACACAGTTTCAAAGAGTTTGATATCGCATAAAATAGGTTAACAGGAAAGGAGGCAAGAGGAACACCCACAGGACTTACCTGCCATCCCCACTTTTAAAGGGGAAGCAAAACTTAAGACAGTCTCCACCCATCACTCCCAAAGTGTTTGTCATGTGGACATAACTAAAATGAGTGTTAGCCAGAAAGGAGCAACGATTGAAGAATTGCAAGTATATTCCAGTCAGGAATAAAGCAGATGGTCTTTTTCCATATGTTTCGTCTTCCCTAATCTTTGAAAAATTAGAAAAAGATGATGGTGGGAATAAAGGAAGTAAAAGAAGTAAGAACTATCTGGAAATCATGTGTCTTTCCCAGGGCAGATCTCAGTCGGGGGATAAATCTGAGTTAGGCTGGGGAAGAGACATGTTAAGAGTGGATTTTGAGTCTTTCTAATGATCAAAAGTAATGAAAACTATTTGGTCTGTCTAATCTATAATTATGGGAGAGAAAAGGAAATGTTTTATACTTTCTCTTTGTAGCATTACTATTTTAGTAACTCTTATTCTCTAATTCCTTTTTTCCATATTTCACATAATTTTGGAGGTAATTTTAATTATCAAATTTACTCAGTTTTTTAGTGTTACTGACTGAATCAATATGTCCTCCCAAAATATATAGGTTGAAACTTTAATGCCTAATAGTATGCTATTTGAATATAGTGACTCTGGAAGATAATTAGAACTTTAGAGTGGATTTCATCATGGGATTGCCATCCTCATAAGCAAAGAAAGGGAGAGCTTGCTTCTCCTCTTTCTTTTTCTTTGTCTCTTGGTTATTCAAAAGCATAAGAAGATGGTCATCCGAAAACTAAAAAGTAACTAGTCACCAAAATGGCACTACCCTGGCATCCTGATCTTGGACTTTCCAGCCTTCAGACTGTGAGAAATATTTGTGGTTTAAGCGATCCAACCCATGCTATTTTGTAACATTGGACAAGCAAACTAAGACAGGAGGCATGTGACTTTATTTATGCCAAACAGACTCTCTGGGAATTACAGGCAGACAAAACTGAAGTGTCTCTAAAGAGACATATATTAAGCACTCCTTTTGAGATAATAAGTCTGATACTCTACTTTCAGTTGTTTCCAGTTTTGAAGAATTCCAAGTTATTGAGACATTTCTGGACCCAGCTAATCCCGAGGCACAGGCAGAAGAATCACAAGCATTTCAGGAACCTGCCTCAAAACAAGAAATAAAAAAGGGTTGGGCATATAGCCCAGTGGTAGTGTGTTGTTGGGTTCAATCCCTAGTACTGCAAAAAAGAAAAGACATTTATAGAAATTATACTTCCAATAGGCAATTAGAAAATGGTCATTAGACTAAGGCAGTGTGAGTGAAATTCCATTTATTAAAATAGAAGCCATATGCAATGAGGAAAGAGTCCATCCAGATGCCACATAACCTGGCAATATGCCCACTGATGGCTAAATTCAGGTGGTTGGATAAATTTTGCTTTATTTTTCTTAATTGTAGATAAATGATAAGAAAACTATAGCAATTTTTTATGACTACAACAAAACACTAATTTATCCATAGGAAGTATGCTTAATAAAGGAAGTTACATAACTATAATAGACATTATCATTGCATTTTTATACATTATTTGAAAATCAATTTTATAAAATCATACCACATACAGTATTGTTGGACCTGTAGCATGAAGAAATGTAAAGTATTTGCCTATAGTAGCAGAAAACATTGGGTGGGAGCAAAGCTGTGATGAATTGAGGAAACAATGGGAGATGGCAAATTAGTAATTATGACAATATATTGGTGGTATTTTTTTTACAATAATAGAATAGGTAAAACAAAAATACTAACAAAGGGCTTTCATTAATGAAGAAACCTAAAGGACTAGAACATTAATCTGTGCGACTTTGAGACCTAATGATGATAAGGCAGCATGCATTCTTAATGCTGCCTGATGTAACTCTAGCCTGGGGAGGTTGAGATAAGGTGGTAACCATTATTCCAGTTCAATCTTACTGGGAGTTCTAAGAAAGGCAAGATTTAGAGAGAATGTAGAATCAGATTGCAATTTTGAGAACACATTTGGAAAGTACATTGGCTTAAGCTGCATTTATCCAGAATGATACGTCCAAAGAAAACACATTTAAATCTTTTGTTGAAGCAGTCAGTCAATGCTTCATTTCATTAACTACTTTAATGTTATCTTATACTATGTGACACATAAAAGGCTGATGTTCCTTAGCATAATATAGGTGAAAAAAATGGACAGAGTTAGAGGAGTCTGGACTGAAACACTGGATAAAGACTTCTGTATAGCAAATTCAATTATTCTGGATATCCCTGACAAGGATCAGAAGACTATGTGGCTCTTACCAGAGAAAAAATACTCTTTTTAAACCAAATATTCTGAAGCAAAATTTTCACTTCCTGATCTCATTGACTTTGAAATGAACCAAGTATTAGCATGTTCATAGGGCTCTATTTCTGTGATGCCAGGCATGATTATATAGGCTAGAATTGGGGAATGTGACTCTCTGAATTAGAAATTTTGAATGTTGAATTGAAACCATAGAAATGGAATTGGAGCTGAGGAATTGACAATGCCATTCCAGGAAAGACTAGGGAGAACTTGTCTCAGACAAAAAATACCGAGATTTTAGGTTCTTATCTTTTTTCTAAACTTCTTAATTCTATTTTTCTTTGGCTTATATGGGCTGGTTTCTTTTGCTTTCTTTGCAAAAGTACCTTGATAAAGTAATTTAAATATAATCACCATGTTTTATGTAATTTCTATGCTTTTTCCCCAACAGAATTTGGTAAGAGCAACACCTAAACATATTCTAATAAATATGTAATATCTGCCTTTCTGTAATTATTAAAATTTGCACTTCGTCAAGGTTTTTCAAACCTTGTGCATTAAGTGTCTACCTGAATTATCATTGTCTTTGAATTCTATAGTAGCTTTTACTGGTAGAACCCCATTTACTCTGTGCCCAAGAGTTCTAATGAGAAGATAAAAATGTGTGAATTATGTACATACTTAAGTGGCAGTTTCATTGTTCATAGGTGGATTCTAGAAATAATGAATTTTTGTAACTTAGCATCTTGAAAAATGAGCCTACATTTGCCTTAGTTTAAGTTAAACCCCAAATCCAATACAAAAACATGTTAAAAATCAAAATTTATGTGTCTGTAAGGTTTAGCATGAGTCTAAGCTCTAGTACAGATAAAAAGTATAAGACACATGAATCTAAAATAGCTTCCAGTCACAAGAATGATGATTTAAATATCTTACAACTAACTTGTTGGCATATATTCTTATGTCAAAATTGTCAGCATATATTTACATATTATGAAGTAGTATATTCAATTAAGTCAATTAAGTATTGGTATTTTTAACATCAAATGACAAAATAGTTATTACAATTTTATACAATTCTAGATAAAGCTGAAGAGAATCAAGGTGTGTAAACTTTAGTCCTGTCTTTAATATTGCCTTTTTGGAAACTGTCAAATAGATCATCTCATCCTCAGATTCTTTGTAAAATGGTAGAAATATGTTTATTTCACATTTTTTATGATTACATAATATGTGAAAGTGTTTACAAGTGAAATAAAGAAGACACAGTCTGCTTGACAAGTTAAGAATCACACATTCACACGCAAACAAAAAAAACAAAAACAAAAAACACACACACAAACAACAGGAAAACCAAACACTGTCTTCCAAGATCAGTGTGAACACTGACAAAATTTGTCCAAGTCAACTTTCACTGAACTCTGAAAATTAAGCAAAGACTTGTAAAACTTGAAGAAACATTTACTCAAAAAAATTAGAGGAATCTCAGTACAGAAGTCTTTAGAGGATTTTAACATGTCCTTTTCTCATCCTTCTCTCCCCAACCCCATGACAGACTTGAAATCAACAACCTCACCAACAGAGTAACTATGTCAATCAACATGCTTGTAGACAATGGAAGATTCAGAATGGGTCAGGATCTTCTCATAAGCTCTAACACCTGTGAATGGCCACTATCCTATCCATCTAGCCTCATCTGGTAACAGAATAACAACTCCCTTCCAGAACTTGTCCTTATTTGAATTCACTTGACCTTTTTTCTGTGCAAACGGCTCTTTTCCAACTGAGTTGATAAAAAATGATCAAGAACAATTATTTAACAATCAGAGCTGACTGTAGTGGTAATAAGTGTTAAAGCTAACAATAGGCTGACTAAACATAAAAGGAAGAACTGCAAGTGAGGTGACCATAAAGTTTTTGGAAAGTTTCAACGTATTTGTGGCAATTTTCCATGCCAGACATAGGCACATCTATATACTCTTCCAGAAAAGATCTGAGAAGACCCTAATCTCTCACTTCAGGCTCACCTTAAGACTGCGCAAGAGAAGTGAAACTTGAAACAGATATGAACACCCTTTAGAGGATTGAAGATTTACTGTAAAATACACATAGAACCCTTCCCCAATGGCTTGAAAACATATCAGTCAAAGAAATAAACACAATTTCTGTCCTATGATTAGCTGACTGCTATGTTAATTGAACACAGACTAAAATGGCTACATGTGACAAAGTATAAAAACTAAAAATTATCTTTGAAAAAAATTAAAGACACAAAACAGAAAGACATATCGTGTTCATCTATAAGAAGTCTTATTATTAATTTGAATATTTTTCTGATTTCTATACAGAATTCAATGCAATCCAGGTCAAAATTTCAGCTTTTTACTTATGGAAAAATGCTGAGCAGAATGTAAAATTCAAATGGAGGTGCAATGAGGACAGAATAAATAAAATAATATTGAAAAAATAAGTTTGGAAGACTCACACTTTCCAACTTCAAATCATATTACAAAGTCAAAAATCACAAAATAGTATGGTAATGGTACAGGAATAAACTTATAGGCCAAAGAAATTGAAGTGAAATTCTACAAATAGATCTTTATTTTTGTGGTCAATTGATTTTTGGTAAGAAGACATGAAAACTCAATAGAAAATGAATCCTCATTTCTACAAGAGATGTTACAACAACTGGACATCTAGACATCAGAGAATACATTTTGAGGCCTTCTTCACACAATACACAATAACTAATGAAAATGAATTATTGCCTAAATTGAACAATTAAAACAACAAAAATTTTAAAATAAAATGTTCCATGACTTTTATTTTGACTATGAATTCTTAAACACGATACATAAATCATAAGCAGCAAAGGAAAAAAATTACATTATCAAAATTATTGTATAATTTATCTATGAATATTTCAATAAAGCTGTTAAAATAAAATCATAATGGTTCTTTATGAAGTTCTATGAGAATGAGTACTTAAATTTAAAGAATTTTAAATGAATATTGAATGCTTACATTTATTGCAAGCAAAGAAAACTATTAGAATACTTAAGTTTCCAACAGTAATTGCCAAGTATTTCAGTATAAAATGGTCCCTCAAATTAATATTTGATATTAATTTATACTGGTCAAAATTGATTATCTCTCAAATTCTAGGCAGTATGCTTAGCATCTTGCTTGATATTTCTGCTTTAAATATCAGAATATTTTAAAATATATTCTCTCAGTTTTATAGATTGGACAAGTTAATGAAGTTAAATATTTCATTTAAGGTCATAATTCATAAATGGTATCAATCAAGATGGAAACCCAAACCCAAATCAATAAATTGTAAAGCAAATACTTTATTCATTTTATTCACTAACCTATAGCTCATACTTTTTATTTAATACTTAATAGGAAATATTTATTCATGCCAATGATATTTTTATAGCTGTCTTACAAATGTTCCATAAGAATTATTGTTTGAAGTAAGGTTTTGTTGAATATCATTTCTAATAACAAAGAAGAGTAGTGTAAGTAGATTTTCTGGATTTATTACCATAAACCCCTTCAACTTATTACTCCCAAACTGATTGAGGTCACCTGTCTCCAGGAGGCTGCTCATTTTAGTATGTTTGCTAATACTGGAAAGTAATTCCAGGCCACAACAATAAGCATTGTTCAAATGACAAATAAAAAGAAAATCCTCAAGTAAACATTCAGTGGAAAGTAGCTAAACAAATAAATGCAATTATAAGTAGGAAAATGACATTTGCATAATGAACCAAGATTAAGTAAAGTGTTTATCAGGAATCTGAAGTGTTTATAGTGGCTCCCTCCTCCCCACCCAAATCAGTGACTTGGGATCAGGATTTGATGTTCTTTATAAATTTTTTTTTACCTGAATTTTTGGCAATCTAACTTTTGATGTTTTCTCTTTGATCTGTTCCTTTATTTCCATTGAAATAATTTGTTCAGGGTTCCCTTTGCAATATATTTTTACTAATGCTTATAAAATCTCTGGAACTTTAGATCTAAGATTTAGAGGCCATCTACTTCAATCTCATTATTGTAGAGAAGAATTTGAGGCTAAGAAAGGCTAAGAACAACTCAAATATTTATCCTCCAAAGTATGAGGGGCTTGATTCCATGTGCTTCTTCAGCTGGATTATAAATCTGTTTTTAACCATTTACTTAAATATCTGAATTAAATCCCATTTGTTCTTATTTAAGATTTCTTTCTTAAATTTAATATTATTTTCTTCTTAGTCTGAGTTATTTAATGCTCTTTTTTTCATTTTTTACAATATCTATATAAATTGTCAGAACACATTGTTTAGGTTCCTGTTAGCCTCTCTCAGTACACTGAGAAAGGCTAGTAATAATGAAGGATTCTAACCTTCTAATCTTAAGAAATATTTCATATCTCAGCATTAAAGACATTTTTCTGTAGTGTTTTTCTCTGCTTAACTAGTTACATACAAAGAGCATAATTTATTCTCAGTAACTTGAAGTAGTCTAAGGTTCTACTAATGTTAGAAAAACTGCATGTGAGGCTTCTCCTAAATATGATGTATAATGCTAAAGTTTCTCTATACCCTATAACTTTGCCATTAGCATTTGCCCTAAATTCGAATCATTGTCTAAGTAGGGTTATCAGCTTTCAAATATGAATTATACATAAATAAGAGATCTAGCTTCTCATCTACACATTCTATTTGCTTGTAAGCTAAAATTATACCACATTTTAAGGGTTTGAAAAAGTTAAAAGACCAGTTTTTATCAGGATACAGCTCAGTGACCTTAATAGCAAAGTCGATAGGCAAGAATCTGTTGCTGGCATTACATAAATACTTGGGGAACTGAATTACAGAGACCTTCATCAGTAATCTTTTTTTTTTCTTTCTGTTCCCACTAACTCTAACTAGTGAGGCCTACCCTACTATAAACTCATTAACAACCATTCTACATTTTGAAGTTTCTGAAGTTCTTTGGTGTTTGATGAAAGCACAGTGCTGAGTTGGAGGGATTATAGCCAGATTAGGAACTTCTCACAGAGATTTTTTATTTTCAGGGAGGAATTCAGAGCTACAAACAAAAGAAATATGAATCAAAAGCACATCTTGGAAGAAGAAGGAAAGCTTGGCTGGAAAGCAAAAGATAAATATTCTACTCTTATGAAGAGATTTGTTCATACTCTAGTAAGAAGAAAGTGGTAGTTATAAAGCCCAATAAAATTGTACATGGGGGGCTGGGATTGTGGCTCAGTGGTAGAGCGCTTGCCTAGCATGCGTGAGGCAATGGGTTCGATTCTCAGCACCACATATAAATAAATAAATAAAATAAAGGTCCATTGACAATTAAAACATATTTTTTAAAAAACTGTACATGGTTTAAGTATAATGAATCTATCTATATATATGTATAATTTAGAATTTATCAATTGAGTGTTTATATACTATAAATATTACTGTTAAACTTCTATCAAGTTCTGGTAAATATGTCAATGAAGCAAGAATAAATTCACCTGAGTCAGTAGAAACAGAGCTGGGTAAGAGAAAGGCCATAGAACTAGATTATGAAAGATAAATAATTATTTCATTTCTGTCACTGTTTTCGAAATTTCTTAGTTTAAAATCTTATTTCTTTTTCTTTGGCATATCCATGGTGTTTAAACTTGTCTCCTTATAGCACTTATCTCTCTGAAGTCATGTATCATAGAGCAAACACTATGCCTACACAATATGGTATTGGTTTCTATTGAGGCCCTGCTTGCAGCTCTGACAGTTTGCAAGCAAGACATGTACAATTATTTCCACAACATGTGCTTACTCCTTCTCAGTGCAAATGTTTTTGTCCTATCAAAAAAACCATATTGCAATGACCACTTGAAATACTGTAAAGAAGAGGGATTGTAAACTATTGGTCCACCGAAATTTTCCTCAAATTGCTTTGAATCAAACAAATGAGTATGCTTTTCAAAAACTGTAGATCAGATAGAAGTCTTGTTGCCCCACAATATTTAATAAGTCTATCTAGGTGATTATTCCATTTTTTGGACAGGTATTTGGGGGTAAAGAATAGATTAAAATGCTATTTTCTATTACCACATCCTTTATCTAATTATTTTGGAATCACATAGATTTGTTATCAATGGAATGTTAATTGTCCCAAGTGTCTATTACTATCATTATGAATACTAGTAGTAAAGAGGGTTCCTCTTTCATTCTGCATCTGGAATTTAAATGATTCTGTAAATCCAACTTAGGTAAAACAAAAACAACTTCCCCAATAAAAACAGAAGCTTCTTTCTATCAGTCTAAACCAGTTACTGCTGAATTTATTCTCACTTTTTACTTCCTTAATTCTTTGACTTTTGAGTGCTTCATGCCTAACACATTTTCTGAGTAGCTGTTGGGACTTCTTTTGAGCTCATATACTGCTATTTTGTGTTCCGACAAATGAGCATCAGCCAGTGACTCAGGGCTTCATATCAAAAAGACCAGACTAGCCGGGCGTGGTGGCACAAGCCTGTAATCCCAGCACACAGGGAGGCTGAGACAGAAGAATAGCGAGTTCAAAGCCAGCCTCAGCAATGGCGAGGTGCTAAGCAACTCAGTGAGACCCTGTCTCTACATAAAACACAAAATAGGGCTGGGGATGTGGCTCAGTGGTCAAGTGCCCCTGAGTTCAATCCCCAGTACAAAAGAAAAAAAAAAATAGATCAGCCTGGCACAGTGCTCATTCTGAGAAAATGATGCAAAAAATCTTCCTATTGTTTCCTTGACTATTCTTCTACTTTGAAAACCTGAATTAAACAAAATTATATAAAATTTTATTCTTATTAGTAGAAAGTATACCTTTTATAATTGTCAGGATTGGATATACTTGGTGTAATATAACTAAAGTCTTTGAGAAATAAATATTATAAAATATTACTATGAATATAATTGTGAAGGACAGATTATCCATGCATATAGAGGGATTCTAATATTAATAATTAACATTTTTATTTGCCCTGACTTAGGTACTGTTCAAATACTTCACACATATTAACTAACTTTATTCTTGTAACACCCTCATATGGTAGTAACTACCAGTTATTCAGAAAACTGAAGCACAGAAGTTGAGCATCTTGCTCAATGTCATACCCAAACATTGAGAGGGGATTAGAACTCATATAGGGTGATTTCATATTTCAGAGGACTTCCTCACAACACAGGTCTTAGAACTGCATTTGAAGAAATACACTTAAAGAACTTAAAAAATCATTTGTTCGCTTCATTAGGTTAATATTGTGTTTTAAGTTTTGTATGCCAAACTCGTTACTAGACACTGGAACAAAAGCAAAACAGACTTGGTTATGTTTTGGATCTAAGTGTTTAGTGGAGAAAAATAAGTCAAAATTAATTTTGAATATTAATTGCTTTGTACTGGGGATTAAACTCAGGGCCATTTTATCACTGAGCTTTATTCCCAGACCTTTTTATTTATTATTTTGAGACAAGGTCTAACTAAGCTGCTCAGATCCTCTTGCCTTAGCTTCCTGAGTCACTGGGATTACAAGTGTGCATCACCACATCTGGCTTAAATATTGAATACTTTTCATATCACTTACATAGGGACATAGAGTTTAGGAGGAATGTGAAAGGTAACTTCAGATAGTTGAAAAAGGAGAGTAATCAGAAAAACAACCCTAAAGAACGAACTAAGACATCAAAAAGAGTAGAGTTACTTTGGTGAGTGGGGAAGCTGGAGGTCGAAAGCAAGCAGAGAAAGGGTTGGGCATTCTTCTGGGCAGAGAGAACAGATTGCATGAAAAATCTGAGAAGGCATGATCTGGTTTTGGCAGGACTACAGAAGAAGGGTGGACTCAATCAGGCGGAGCTCTGAAATTCTGTTAGAGACCTTGGACTGTCTTTCAAGAGCTACTAAAAGACCTTTAGGTATAAGTAATTTATTCACTCTGCCAGCAGGATGAAGGATAGAATCAAAGTGTAGTCTATAAGTACAACAAAGTTCTAGATCATAATCTAGTCATAATGACTTAGATTAGTCATAATGACATTTATTTTTGCTGTTTCTAGTGTATCTAGAGTCATAGTTAAGTAAAATGTAACTATTAACAAAAACTTTAGCTGGAATGGTATATATAGCACTGGAGTGATGGAACTAATGAAAACCTTAATTTCCCTTAGCTTCTAGGATTTAGAGTTTTAAAAATATTGGTTTCGAAAGTTAATGCCAACTCCTGAACTCTACGATTTTAAAGTTATAGCAAAGGAAAAGGAATGTTGCCGAGGTGAAAGGAGGCAAAAATTGAAAAAATGTATTTATTGCATAAAGAAATCATATTTAAAAAATATCAATATGAATTTAATACATTCAAGGATTTAAATAAAAATAATTAAAATTAGTAAAAAGCATTGAATTATATTTATTATTTAATCGATCAGAGGTATATTTTAGAAATATCAAAAACACATGGAATAGAAGCATCGAAATGTAAACAACAGTTTACAGGAAATTTCTCATTCCATAGAAATAAAGCATGAAATCAGTTTTGTGGTATGAAAACATTTAATGAGTCAACACCTATTTATTGATCGTCAGTTATGCATGGTTCAGTAGATTTGAAGCTTTATTAACATGCATATTCTTGGCTGATGAGATTAAAAACTCTCCAGTTCTATAACCCAGCTCAGTCATTTCAGAAGCTGAGTTTAATTATATTTGAATTTACAGATTAAGTATTTCTTAATGGGTTTATGAAGAAGATAAATTTCTTTCTCTGAAGCAGAAATTTATATTCTTAAAAATAACAATGATAAAGATGTCTTGTTAGAAATAAGCCCATTTTTAAGGCAAAAAATCCCTAAATTCCATAGTTGCTCTAATAATTCTAATAGTTACTAATAATTCTAATATTAAAAATTGTAAGCCCTGCATATTGTCACCTGTAGGAGCATCTCCATACCTCCCAACCCTTCCCTTCCATCCTTCCCCATTCTATGCTAATAGACTGTGCTCTTGCCAAAGAGCACCCCTTTGTTTGTGACCTTTGAATCTGATTGGTCCAAGAGTGCATTTAAGCTTCTATAGTTTCTAGAATAAACTGGTGTTCTTTGCTTCTTCTCGCCCTGGCTGTATTCCCTTTTGTCCCGGGTATCTCTGCGTCTCACTGGGGCGAAGCAAAGTTTTACCTACACTCCGGGGCCTGGGGAGATTGGCTCCGCAGATCACCACTGTCCAGAGAGACCCCTTTTCATCTAACCGAGGGACCCCTTCTCCGTCTCTCTTGGACTCCAACTCCTCGAGAAGCCACGTGGCCTCCCCCTCCCTTCCTTATCAAAGCAACAGTCACCTTTTTTTTTATTTTTCCATCAGTAGTGAAATTTACTGGGACTATTTGATTGAGAAGGATGTTGCAGCTCTTAGGGGAAAAATGGGAAAGAGAAATGAACCCTAGATGCTTGTTCCTCAGGCTACTTGTCTGCTTTTAACCTTGTATTTGCTGACCTTCACCTTTTGTCCACATTTTCTTTATACCACAAGTACACCCTCGTAAATTTGAGTTCCAAGCTTATTACATTAAGATTGTGAAATGCCCAGAGCTATGAACCTAAAAAGTATAGCCTCTCAAACAATTTTCTCCAATGATGTTAACCTTGAATGCAAGAGATGTAAGTGCTGGAGAGTTTTCACCACCAAACAAGTTATAGTGCATTTACTCTAAACCATTCATTGAAAGGAAAATGACAATTTGGAGGTCAGGGGAACTCTACAATTACACTGATATTCTTGCCTGTTGATAGTTATACTTAACCCCATGACTAAAATAACATCTCCATGATATTAGGCATCGTCATTTAAAAAATAACTGTTAAAAGAGAAGATGTGTTACTAATTTGGGTTTTACTGTGTATGAAACAAAAAGCCATGTACATGACAATAATTTATATCCACTGTGTGAAATATACTTTTGTTCTACTTATACCAATTATTTCTAGTTAAATTCAACTGAGCCTCATTATTTTAGTTACTAAGAATAGCATTTAAATTACCTGGAGTAAACATTTTGCATTCTTAGTGCTTTCATGAAAGGTGTGAATTTAATATTATTCTCTCATGTCTCAAAATATATGGAATTCAATTAATTTCCTTCAAAAATATTTACAAAAACAAAATACTTTAATAAACCCATAAAGTACTCAACTTCAATATTATAATGAAGTTTTATTTTGTATTAAACTTTTGGAGATAAACAAAATCCTTGAAGATCCTCTTGCTTAGAATTCCTCATTTCATTACCAAAACTCACTCTCAGCTGCCAAGAATGTAGACTGCTGAGGGGTCACAGCTGAGCTGCTACCTATGCATTGACCTCAACCTGAAGGGAACTAACTGGTTTGCTCAAGGTTGTGCACTCTCCCAAAAGAAACTTGCATCCAATGAATATTTGACTTTTCAGTTAAAAAAAAAAGTGTCAGGGTTTTGCCACAATTTAGGTCAACCAAAGATCTTCCTAGTTTCAGAGTCTCCTGTATGACTGGCTGAGATCTTTGTTCATTTTGGTAGAATCTAACTTCTTCCTTTGCCTAATCTGTTTCCTTGACTCTCTACACTTGCTCTAGTGTACTTTCCCCAAATCTGCTAACTAATCTGCTCATCAGTTTTCTCCATGGAATCTATACTAAGGCAGTTGGTATAGCTGATACTAAAAGTAATCTAAAGAAGCAAGATTAAAAATGGAATTTTGGAGCAGGATGTCTTGGGCAGTGACTATGAGGTCCTTGTGGATTGTGTGTGCTTTAACAGTACTACTGTCAAATTAAAGTTTTCACTTGCCATGGAATATGATGAGCTGTTGCAGGGAAGGGTGTCTGGCATCACCAGCTGCTTCAATAACAGACATTTGAGAAGTTCCCTGAAATTAAGAAGTATGAAGTTGTTAGAATTAGATGGTGGTATTGAGTTCAATAGTTTGCAATAACAAATACAAAGATAATGAATAACATTGAAGCACTGACAAAGACAGAGGGTAATTAATAAAATATTTAATGCAAAGTGTGAAAGACACGGGGCTTCCTTGGTAACTTTCTTCTTTTTGCAGCAAAGAGCAGAACAACTCATGATTGGTCCCAGGATTTAATGTAAAAGAAATGTCACAGAAAGCTATCAATGACCAGAGAGAGGATAGAAGAGGGGTGTTGAGAATTAAGTTAAAAGCAATACCTGGGTTAAACCTCTAAATTCTGATCATTTCAGAGCTCCCTGAATTCTACTATCCTGCAGAAGTGGCACACTCCTTCCTTTGGTGGCCAGTGTTCCTTTACTCTTTAAAGATAATGCAGAAAGATTGGGAAGTAGTTTAGTAGCAGACTGTGTGGTTAGCATGCACAAGGCCCTGAGATCAATACCAACCACTACTAAATAAATAAATACAAAAGCAATGCAAAGACCTTCCTCTTGTGTGATTCCAAGTGCTCTCCCCTTGAGATACACTGTCTCATCTCGTAGCTATAAACCAATAACCAATGTCAAGACACCATATAATCTAGCTTGAGAAGTGCCAGACCTGCTAAGGAAGGAAGGGTACTATACTGTAGGGAGCTACTTAATCTTACTAATATGTTTAGACAGGACTTAAGAGAGTATTATAAAACTGGAGTCTGAAGGTGCTAGAAGATGGAAATGGAAAGCATATAAAGTTTAGCAAGATAGTCACACTTTCCTTACAGAGATGCTCAGAACGGCAGTAGTGGGAAAATCCTCTTAATGAGTAGAAATTTACATGGCACAAATGGGCATCAACCTTTTTTTTTTCTGGAAAAGGTTTGGTTCAATTTTATAGTATGCATATTTTCATGGGGAATAGTAAATGACTGGGTTAGAATAAAGAAAGATTGGGACAAGATTCAGGGAAGAGTCATGTGAGCTTGCTTATTGTTTTAGACAATGAAAAAAAAAAGATCTTTCATAACCTGTTATTGCCTTGCTAAGAAAATCCACAATAGTGGAGGCACTAAAAGCAATTACTTGTAGTGGATTGGCCATTTGATATCAGCCATGTTCAGTTTTCAGTTTTCCTGTACTGATGCACTGGGACATGAATAGAGTAGTTTTGAAAACAGTGAGTAAATATATGCATAACAGAATGCATCACCAACATGGGTTGTCACACCATTCAATAGTCATTACATGTTCTATGTCCCTAAAGTTCTAATTACCCAAGTCTTTGAAGTTAAGGGTGGAAGTTGAAGCAATTCTCTATATTAGATGTCTACTGTCATGACAAATTACCACAAACCTAGCAATTTAAAACAAGAAAAATTATTACAGATTACAGATCTGTGGAGGAATGTATTGGTCAGCTTTGAATCACTGGAACAAAAATATCTGATGAAAATATTTTAGAGGGAAAATTTTATTTGGGCTTATGGTTTCAGAGGTTCAGTCCATGGTCAGTTAACTTCAGTGCTCTGAACTTGAGGCGAGGAAGAACATCATGGCCAAAAGATATGGCAGAGGAAAGCTTCTTAGCTTGTGATAGACAGGTAAGAGAAAGAGAGAAGAAAGATCCAAAGGGCAGAGATATAATGTCCAAGGGTATGTCTTTGGTGACCACCTTCTCCAACCATGCCCCATCTGCCTATAATTACCAGCCAGTTAGTCCTGTCAAATGATTAATCCATCAAATGGATCTCACCAGGCCAAAATCAAGGTATTTACAGACCTCTTATAGAGACTCTTTGGAACCTCTAGGAGAGATGGTATTTTCTTGCTTTATTAGAGGATTAGCAGAATCCTATTACTTTTGTGGCTATTAGTTTACGGCCACTCCCAGTTTCTTGAGGCCAATTACATTCCTTGACTTTGGACTCCTTCTTCCATCTTTAAAAGCCCAATGTTATATTATATTACTCTCAGGCAAGTTTCTTCTGTTTCTTTTTCCATAACTGTGTCTCCCTGATCTACCATTATACTTTCCTATTCCACTTTTAAAGTCTTATGTTATTACTTTGGACCAACATAGTGATTATCAAGGCTTATTTCTGTATTTTAATGTCAGTTGACTGTAAATATTAATCCATCCAATCTACGACCTTAATTTAATTTGCCATTTGATAAAATATATTTTCAGGTTAAGACCAGAGAGCCAAGATCCCAAGGGCTAAAGTCCTTCCTATTTAACCCTGGTTTCCATCATCTCCAGTAACTCACTTTATGCTTCCTCTCTGTTTTATCTTTTTCTTAGTGAATTTATAGGTATATTGGGAGAACTCCAGCTCCAGAGAACACAGCAGGATTCCCACAGAAGGATTCCTTCCTATTTAACCCCGGTTTCCATCATCTCCAGTAACTCACTTTATGCTTCCTCTCTGTTTTATCTTTTTCTTAGTGAATTTATAGGTATATTGGGAGAACTCCAGCACCAGAGAACACAGCAGGATTCCCATAAAGTTTTAAATTGTGGCTACTATTTTGTTCACTTCAGAGTCCCATAGAATAAAGAAAGAAAATGATCCATCATCCTGGCAAGGCAATTTGCCATGATGATCAGGAGTTACTAGAGCTGTTGATACACAGTGAGGATATTTTGGAACCTAGGTATTTCTTAGAAGCAAATTTTTCTATTTCCTTGTCTAATTTTGACACTAAAGTGGATAAATACAGTAGCCACAACCTGAGAATATCATGGGCTCAAAGCCTAAGGAATGAAGGTCTGCCTCATATTACCAGGCAATCCGTTTAGTTATTGGGTGGTGAGAAGAGTCTATAAGGGATAGTAGAGAAGAGGGCTGATAAGCCTTGGTGATAGTTATAAGAGCAGCTGAAGTGATGGAGTCCATAGATCACTTCAATACCTTTCCTCTAAGGGCTAACTCACAAAATATATCAACCAGAATCCTAAAGGAGTTGTTTTTAGAGGAGACAGATTTATAATGTATGGCAAGTGGATCTAAGTGACACGATACAGTGGAATTCCATATTTTTGTGTGTGTGTGTGTGTAAGAGCCAGATGCACTCACTCTTCTGCAATCCAGATGGTAGTATTATAGGTGAAGTGCACTCAGAAAAAGGAGCCTTCCTCATGCAAAGTTATCCTCTCTCCCTGGGAGAAATTCAGATCCAATAATGGGTCAGTGAGGTGTATAGACAATTGGATACTTTGTCTAATTTTAGGGTACCTTTGCAGATCATCCTATACCCAGTGCTTCTCATAGGATCAGTCATGGCTATCATTCAAATGGATCATTGATCAACTATGCCCTATTTCTCATCCTTTCTTGCCTTACAAGTATGGAGTTCATGACACTCCTCAATAAACTTCTTGAAAGCAAGTCTGCAGTTCAGAATGTAGTTTTTGAGAAACCTGACCTAAGACATCTGTTTGCTCATTGAAATGCTTTGTAGATTTTCCTTCCAACATGAACTTTGAAAAGAAATTGATTTTGTTTGCTTTGGGATGATACTTTTTAAAATGATCAAAGTCAGTTATTTTAACACTAATAAACTATGTGAGAAAAATGGCAAGAAAATACAATGAATATCAAAACAGAAGACTTTAAAAAATATTTCCATTGACCACAGGTTTGGCAATGTTTATTTCATACTGATGTTAAAAGTGATATCACGCTAATTCCCCTTTGAAATAGAATTATCTAGCAGCATAATCTTTATAAAAATCAATTCTATTCTTACCCTCTTTTAAAATATTATTCCCAAACAAACAGAGCAAGCATACTATATTATTCTTGAAAATATGCTAGGTAAAAGTAACAAAAAATTAAAAACTGAGAAAAATGTAATATCAGTGGAAGCACATCAGGAAATGATACAAAATGCTTCCTGATTGTTCTGAAGGCAAAAATCAGTGAATGTGGCAGTAAGATAATTAAGTTGGATGCAGAAATGGGAAATCTTTCTGCCAAAAATAGTTTTCTTAAGTATTTGTATATTCTCCAAATACTATTAGAAGTCCTTGCATAGATAGAGCTGCATTGACCATTAAAGTCTCTGTGATCTTGGAAAAGTCATTAATTCTAGGTCTCTGAAAAACTAAAGTAATTGAGTTGTTAGAATGAAAAAATAAAAATTGTGAAATATTTGTTATAGCTCATTATGAACATTAATCAAGTACTTTTTACTTATATTTTAAATTCAAACATTTCTTCTTGAAATAGGTGTACATATAAATCATCAATTTTTTAGCATTTATTCTTTCCAAATTTGAACTATTTCTCTAGCAAAGTCTCTTCAAATTTCCAAAATGTTCTAAAGTTAGTTTTACATATAAATATTTCTAACGTGTAATTGTCTCTTTCACCATGATGTTTGTTTTCCAATTCCACATTTTCTCTTTT
Organism: Geosciurus inauris; assembly: GCA_004024805.1. Taxonomy (NCBI): domain Eukaryota; kingdom Metazoa; phylum Chordata; class Mammalia; order Rodentia; family Sciuridae; genus Geosciurus; species Geosciurus inauris. The sequence goes on from PVHX01011318.1 coordinate 48,118, forward strand.
ACAATTACTTCCATTTAACTTGCTCAAATTTCTACTCACCTGTAAGAAAAGTGATGTTATAAGAAGAATGAGAGTGCACTGTAAAATAATTTTGCCCCATACAGGACAGCAGCATAGTTCAGGCAAAAATTTTAAAAAAGGAAAGAAGAAAACTATTTTTGGTTCCAAACTTCTACAATGTTCAGCCATGTGTTAAAGTTTAAAATATATAGAAAATTTATTTAACATCCTCCCAATCAAAATGAAGCTTAGTTTCCCCTCCCCTTGAGTATGGAGTGAATTCAGTGCAATTTTAATGAGTAAAACTGAACAGAAGTGAAAACACGTGACTTCTGAGGAAAAGTCATAAGGATGCTCTAGATTCTTCCAAACTATCAATATCTCTCTTTGGACTTTGTCTCTCCCTTTCTTATGTGTTGCTCTGGAGGAGCCAGTGTCATATTGTGAGGACACATAAAATCTATGGAGAGTGCCCCATGGTAGGGAACTATGGACTCTTCCTGTATTCATGTGAAGGAACTATCTAAGAAGTAGATATTTCAGCACTAGTCTATAGATTTTTGAGATTGCAGTTCCAGCTGACTGAAACCTCATGAGAGAACTTGATACAGAATCCCCACGGATAAACCACTCTCAAATTCCTGAACCACAAATATGTCTGTTGTTTCACACTCTAGATTTAGAGCTGATTCCTTATACCACAGTAAATAAGTATAAGCCAGTTTCCAACAATCTCTGAGTAATACAACAAAAGTGGTTGTTGAAAGAGATTATGCTCAAGTGACATGTGCAACAAAAAAGTCTTTTGAATAGTCACATCTCAGTTGCTTATTTTGTTCTTCCTATGTGAAATTTGGAATAAGAGGAATGCAATAAACAACAATTAGGCTGCTATCGATGAATAAAAATAGCTGTGAGAAGGCTCAAGAGTCCAATTAAGAACATATAGCAACACTGTAGAGTAAAAATAGAGAACAAGAACATAGAAAGAATATCTGGGGAAACCAGCATATCTGCAAATTCTAGAGATGGCTAGAAATAGAGATGGGCAGAGACAATCGGTATTAGTTCATCTGATGGATGCCCTTGCTCTTAGTCAATGCTGCTAAGGAGAGCAACAGCCCTCTTGCCAGTGGTAGACTCCTCTCAGCTCTCTTATTAATGTTCATCAGCATAGAGCTCAGAGGTCAGCTCTGCAGAGATCTCTAGAAGTTTTGCCACTGAAGTAATCAACAAACATTGTAGCCGCGGGCTCCATCCCAAAGGAGATATGACTTTGCATACCTTCAAGAAATAGCTGTTGTTCTGCTGCCTGAAACCAGAGCCAGCCCACACAGGCAGTAGAACAGGAGCTGTGGCCACTCTCTACAGTCCCAAGATCAGGAGCCCAGATCCTTGGGTGCTCTACATGTTCCCACCTCTCAGATTCTAGAGATACTGCCACTGTTAGCTGGTCCATGCCCTAGACCTAATAGCTCTTGTAGTTTTGTGCATGCTCTGTGCAATCTCTAATCCTGGCTTCCCAAATATTCCAAAACATCTGTGCCTCATGTACTTTTACTAACATTGTAATTGGGCAGCCTGTCTCCTGGACGCTGTTGCCAACATGGCCCTGAATACCAAGGCTGCACTGGTTTCATATGTTCTTACATTCCATACCCTGGTTCTTTGTCTACTTCAAGAAAGCTGTGCAGCCAACATCAGTGCCACCACACTACAAGTAACCAAGCAAGCTGAACCCAGTACCAAGAGGAACTTCCTTGGCTATGGCTTCCACCATTGGGGACAAAGTCATCAGAAGAACCCAACAGGTGTTCATTGTTACTGTGATATCCACTGCCTTGAGTGTGGAGGACCCAAAGATCTTTGCTGGTGCTCACATTAGCTGACAGATCTAAACAGAGGCTACATAATGTTCTCATGAGAGTCATAACCACTGCACTGTTCCCCACTGACATCTTGGCACCCATCCATGTGTGAGGGTCCTTCTCTACCAAAGCCTGAGAAGTCTGAAACAGGCCATGGCTCCATCAATACTCAGACATCAATTCAATGTAACAAGAAACATTAAAAATTCAAGAAATTTGACACCAGCAAAGGAACTAGGTAGTTCTCCAACAACTGATTCCGAAGAAATGAACTACAAATTGCCAAATAATTCAAAAGTGTGATTTTACAGAAGCTCAACAAGTTGGAAGAGAACAAATATAGACCACTCAATGGAACTAAGCTCAAAGGAAATTAAGAAAATAGCAATGAACAAAATTAGAAGAGATGAAAATTATAAAACAAAACAAACAGATATTATGTATCTAAAGAATTAATGAAATGAAAAATCAATAGAATTTTTAATAGAATGCTCTCATTAACAACAAACTTGATAGAAGCAGAAGAAAAAGAAAACATGAAAATAAGTCATTTTAAATCACTCAGAAGAAAAAAAGGAGAAAATAACAAAAAAGAGTGAGGAAAACCAAAAGGATTTCTGAGACACCACCAAACAGCCCAATATATGAATTACAGAAATAGCTAAAAGAGAAGAAAGAGTTATTTAAAGCTTATTTAAAGAAATAATGGCTTAAATTCCCCAAATCTTGTGAGAGATATAGATATTGAGGTTCATGTAACTCTAAGTTCCTAAAGAGATTCAACCCTTGCAAAGGCATCTTATAACCAAACTGTCAAAAATCATAGACAAAAATAAAATCAAGAAAAAAAAATTTATTTGTATACAAGTGACTTCCTTCCCATAAGCCTACCATACCTCATGAAACCCAAGAGAGAATGGAATGATACAAAGTACTGAAACAACAACAACAAAAACCTGCTAATAGCCAAGAAAGTTCTCTTTCATAATGAAGAAGAAACACTTTTCCTGTTACATGAAACTTGAGGGAATCCATCACTCTAATTCCTAGCTTTCTAGAAAAGACTCACCTCAGTTTTAAAAATATATAATGAAAAAGGAGGAGATAGAATATGCCACATACATGGAAACTAAGAGAAAGGGTAGCCATATTTACATAAGACAAAATAGACTTGAAATCAAGGAACAAGAAAGAGGATAATTCTTTAAGAGAATATAATATTTGTTAATATGGTGCATCTAATATCAAGACATACAGACATCAAAAGCAAATACTAATGGGTCTGAAAGGAAAAATTATCATCTACAGAATTATACTAGAAAACTTCAATAGCCTGATTTCAACAATGGATGAATTACCCAGACAGAAAATCATTGAGGAAACATTGGATATCAACTACTCTTCAGACCAAATAAATCTAACAAACACATGCAGAGCATCCACCTAACAGCAAAAGAGCACATTTTCATCAAAGACACAGTAGATCATATGTTAGGTCATCAATCATGTTTAACAATTTAAGATGATAGAAACTATATCAAATATCTCTTCTAACCACAACAGTATGAAACTAGAACTAATAACAAATGGAAAACTGAATAAAATTTACTTGTGTGTGTACATTGAATCATTCACTACTAAAAAACCAATGGGTCAAAGAAGAAATAAAAATGGAAATTAAAAATATCTTACAAACAAAAATGGAAATACAATATACTAAACTTAAGAGATAAAGCAGAAAGCAATTCTTAGAGAAAAGTTAGTAGCAAGAAACACCAGCAATAAGAAAAACAATGTATCTCAAGTAAACAACTGAACTAGGAAATAATAACAACTACAAATGTAGCAGAATAATGAAAAAGCCAAGATGGAAGCAGAAATAAATAAAATACAGACTATGAAAACTTTAGAAAAGATGAATAAAGCTGAGTTTTTTTAAAAGATAAAATTTATAGTTTTAGCTAGGCTAACTTAAAAAAAAGAAATGCAAATAAATAATTAGAAATTAAAGAGAAAACAATAAACTGATAAACTAAAAATTCAAAGGAACATATGACCATTATGAGCAATTACTTAACAAAGAATTAGATAACCTAAGAGAAATGAATAAATTCCTAAAAATCTACTATCAAGAATGAACCATGAAAATACAAAATTTGGCTGGGGGCAGTGGTGCAAGCCTGTAATCTCAGAATTTTGGGAGGCTGAGACAGGAGAATCACGAGTTCAAAGCTAGCTTCAGCAATGGCGAGGTGCTAAGAAACTCAGTAAGACCCTGTCTCTACATAAAACACAAAATAGGGTTGGGGATGTGGCTCAGTGGTCAAGTGCCCCTGAGTTCAATCCCTGGTACCAAAAATCAATGCAATCCCAATTAAAATCCCAATGTCATTCCTAATAGAAATAGAAAAGGCAATCATGACATTCATTTGGAAGAATAAGAGACCCAGAATAGCCAAAGCAATCCTTAGCAAGAAGAGTGAAGCAGGAGGCACAATACTTGACCTCAGATTATACTACAAAGCTATAGTAACAAAAACGTCAGGGTACTGGCACCAAAATAGACATGTAGACCAATGGTATAGAATAGAAGACACAGAGATGAACCCACTTACATACAGTTACCTTATACTAGATAAAGGAGCCAAACATGTACACTGGAGAAAAGACAGCCTCTTCAACAAATGGTGCTGGGAAAACTGGAAATCCATATGCAGCAAAATGCAACTAAACCCCTATCTCTCACCATGCACAAAATTCCACTCAAAGTGGATCAAGGACCTGGGAATCAGACCAGAGACCCAACGCCTAATAGAAGAAAAAATAGGCCCAAATCTTCATCATGTCAGATTAGGACCATACTTCCTTAACAAGACTCCTGTAGCACATGAAGTAAAATCAAGAATCAACAAATGGGATGGATTCAAACTAAAAAGCTTCTTCTCAGCAAAAGAAATAATCAATGAAGTGAACAGAGAGCCGACATTCTGGGAACAAATCTTTGCCACACACACATCTGATAGAGCACTAATCTCCAGGATATATAAAGAACTCAAAAAACTTATCACCAAAAAAACTAACAACCCAATCAACAAATGGGCCAAAGAGCTGAACACAAACTTCACAGATGAAGATATACAGTCAACAGACATATGAAAAAATGTTCAACATCTGTAGCAATTAGAGAAATGCAAATCAAAACTACCTGAGATTTCATCTCACGCCAGTCAGAATGGCAATTATCAAGAATACAAACAACAATAAGTGTTGGCGAGGTTGTGGGAAAAAAGGCACGCTCATACATTGCTGGTAGAACTGCAAATTGGTACAACCAATCTGGAAAGCAATATGGAGATTCCTTAGAAAACTTGGAATGGAACCACCATTTGAGCCTGCTATCCTCCTCGGTCTATACGCAGAAGACTTAAAAACAGCATACTACAGTGACGCAGCCACTTCAATGTTTATAGCAGCTCAATTCACAATAGCTAAACTGTGGAACCAACCTAGACGTATGTCCTTCGATAGATGAATGGTTAAAGAAACTGTGGTATATATACACAATGGACTATTACTCAGCAATAAAAGAGAATAAAATTATGGCATTTGCAGGTAAATGGATGGAATTGGAGAATATCATGCTAAGTGAAGTAAGCCAATCTCAGAAAACCAAATGCTAAATGTACTCATTGATAAGTGTATACTGATCCACAATGTGGGGAAGGACATGGGAACAATGGAAGAACTCTGTTCACAGGGGTGTAAGGGGGGAGGGGGCATGCGGACAGTAAAGGTGGTGGAATATGATGGTCATCATAGCCCTAGCTTTTTGTATGACTGCATGTATGTTGTGATTCTATATCACTTACAACCAGAGAAATGAAATGTTATCCACTAAAAAAATAATAATAATAATAAAATTTTAAAATTTGGAAACAAAACAAAGCAAACAAAGCAAAAAAAAAAAAAAAAAACCTACAAAACACATCAGTAGTAATTAAGGGGACAGAGTCAGTCCCCAACCCAAAGAGAAAAGAAAGCCCAGGACCAGGTGGCTTCACTAGTGAATTCTACCAAATATTTAAAGAATAATTAATTCCAATTTTTCTTAAACTCTTCTAAATTTTAAATGGGGTAACACTTCCAAATTTATCTTATGGGCTCTATACTACTACCAAAGCAAGAGAAGAACATTTTAAGAATGTTAAGAATATCTCTCTAACTTAGGCATAAATAAATGGACATTAATTCCACCTCTCTACGGATGGCACTCTAGCCAATTCTATTCAACATAACACTGGAAGTTGTAGGCAGAGCAAATAGGTAACTATTAAAACATCAAAAATTGCGTGTTGGTCACAATGTGAAGAAAAGGAAACTCAGTACACTGTTAGTGACAATTAAATCAGTAGAGCAGTTATGTAAAACAGTAGAGAAGTTCCTAAAGTTAGAAATAAAAACTATCATGATGTAGTGAACCCCTTTTTTGAATATATACCCAACATAAATTAAATTGCTACTTCCTACGGATATGTACACTCCCATGTTCACAGCAGCATTATTCACAATAGTTAAGATCTGAAAAGAACCTAAGTGTGTGTGAACAGATGAATGAATAAATAAACTATGATTGATAAATCTCATCTAATTACATATTTCAAAATTTATGTGATGGAATATTACTGAGCCTTTAAAAAGGACATTCTGCCTTTTAAGAAAACTTGGATGACTCTACTGGACTTTATGCTAAGTGTAATAAATCTGAAATGGAAAACTACATACTGTATAATCTCATTGTTACACTCATAGTAACAAAGAAGAGTATGGTGGTTATGTGGGTCTGGGAATGACAAGATGCGGAGATGCCATTCAATTGTAAGATGATTAAGTCCTGGGGAACTAAAATACACATGACTGTTGTGGCTATAATTAATAATGCATTTTATACCTGAAATTTGCTCTCAGAGTAGAACTTAAGTGTTGTTGCCACAAAAATAATTATCTATGGGGGTAATGTATATGTTAATTAGCATAGTTGTGGTAGTCATTTCTCAATATATATGTATGTCAAAAAGTATACACCCCTCAAAATATATGTACATATGTGCAGTATTTACATATAAAGAGAGTGGAGAAATGAATATCCATAAATGAAGTTTTATTAGAAAGTAATACATTTTGAGAAATAAAAACATGATAATGAGCCAAGGTGGTGGTGCAAGACTCTAATTCCAGTTACTTAGAAAGCTAATGCAAGAAGATCTCAAGTTCAAGGCCAGCCTGAGCAACCCTGCCTCAAAATGTAATTTAAAAAAAAAATTAAAAAGAAGAAGAAAAAGAAAGGGCTGGGGATATAACTCAGTACTTTCTTACCATATGCAAGACCCTGTGTTCAGTTCCCAGCATGGCAAAAAAAAAAAAAAAACTATAATGGCAAAACTAAAAATAGTATTGTCACTATTATTAACATTTAATAATTTTAAGACAATTTTGTAAAATCTAAAAGTAGAAAAATAAATAAGAATATCATTATTTTTCATTTTTAACAAAATAATAATCTGACTGTATAATGCTTTTGATTAATGCTTTATGAACAGAATAATGAGGAAGTCTTTTTTTCTGGAAAAAAAGTATGCATTTTGATAGAGATGTAGCCGAGTATACAACATACTTGAATACAGCTTTAAAAGCTCAAGTGTAAATCAAGATGCGAAAAGAAATTAAAGATATGCATCAAAATATCAAACAGGAGTTAATTTTAGAGTTGTGGAAGAGGATGGGGCTAAAATGTCTGGACAGCAGAAGTGGCAGTTCAATGTTTACTTTAATTACAAGCAATATCGTTGTTAGAAATAGCGCCAGCTGTGAAGTCTTGGTGAATGCCTTAAGCAAACAAGCTTATTTTGCTTTTGAAAAGAAACAATAATTTTATAGGCCTAAGAGAAGGTAATTAAAGCCACTGAAGAAATTAAAAATGAGAAAATATTAAGTTAGTAAGTGTTCTTTTCCAAGAAGCCAATGGCCTGGAAACAAAGTGAAAAAAAAAAAAAAAATGCTAGTCTTAATTACACTGTGGACTTTGTCCCTAATGGATTTACTTTCCAATCTATATTGAGAAAAACAACTGTCAGGTTGTTTATTCCAGGATGTGTGTGTGTGTGTGTGTGTGTGCACACGTGTGTGAAAGAGAGAAATTGAGTGAGCTATGCATAGATAAAACAGTACAGCTCCATAGAGATTTCACACATCTATAAATAGCTGTTTGAATCTTTAGTTTCTACTTTTTACGTACTCAAAGTTTTGAAGAATCATCCAATTTATGTGGAAGAGGTATTTCACAAGAATGGACTTCTATTACTTTCTACCCTTAACAGCTAGGTTTATCATGAGAACACATTGGATGCTGGTTCTTCTGTCCATACATACATATGACCCCTTTTCACTAAAATCTAAGAGTTTTAGTCTACTATAAAGTTAAGCCCAGCTCTGATTCAGAGTGGACTCAAGGCTGCTTCATCATAGATGACTGTTGTTTGAACTCTTGTTAACCCGTTGTTACCAAGATGGCTTCAGCTTCCTCCTGATAGGCTCTGTATCATATTTACCCTGGTCCATTCAAGATCTTCACCTAAGTTTTTCCACATGTCCACAAAAGCATTACTGGGGATGATTGCTTCTTCTAATTTCATTATCAAAATTACTTTTATAAGGTTCTTCATTCAGTTTCCACTTTCCACATAAAATTCCAAAAGAAAAAAAACCCTTAAATTATCTACATGTATTGAATCATTCTATTCTATTTTCTCATTTTACAATTGATTCTAAGATTGTGTTGGGATTTTCACAGAATAGGAATGATTTTAGTTTGTTTTATAAATAAAAGGTAATAATTAAGAGATGTTAAATGATGTCACCCTCCCTGCCCAGAAAAAAAGTGGAATATTTGCCTGGTGCAGTGACTCATACCTGTAATCCCAGTGGCTCATGAGGCTGAGGCAGGAGGATCACGAGTTCAAAGCCAGTTTAGCAAAAGCAAGGCACTAAGTAACTCAGTGAGTCCCTGTCTCTAAATAAAACACAAAAAAGGACTGGAGATGTGGCTCAGTGGTTAAGTGCCCCTGAGTTCAATCCCTAGTACGCCACCCTCTAAAAAAATTAAAGTGAATATTTGAAATTTGGTATTGAGTCACCAAAAAAATACACTATTTCTTATCTTCCCCGCATCTATAAACAACTTAGGAAACTCCTATTTTTTAAAGTTTAAAAAATGATTCCTTCCCTCATATTCAATCTTAAATTCATTCCAACAATTGTCATTTTATTTACCTCCTTCTTTCCCTTTTATTTCTGCTACCTTATATTTAATATCCTAATGTTACTATTATGTTGATAATATCCATACTCATCATTAGGGTGTAGAGAATAAAGCACACATCTTCTAAAGCAATAAACACAATTTTCTGTTTCCATTTTTCAGAAAAGTATCAAAGGAAACAGTAGCAACAACAAAAATAAAATAGCATGCTGATCTTCTAAGAGCTAATTTTAATGTCTGTTTCATTGTGTGTGTGTGTGTGTGTGTGTGTGTGTGTGTGTGTGTGTGTGTCTTGCAAACACGGAGGTAGGAAAACGGCCTCCAGAAACTTTTGAAGAGACAGTCACTAGCTGAAGATGTTGTATCATGCTACTCAGTAAAAGAAAGAGTCTACAGTCATGCCATTAATAGACATTGCCAACTCAGATAAGAAAGGAAAAGTAAATATTTTAAAAATTAATCATGGGTGTAGAACTTAAATGTTGCCATTTGTCATTTTATAAAAAAACAGTTTCTGTCAGCACTAAGTGTGTAAATATTTTGGTTAGGAACTCAGCATCTTGAATTCACTGAAGTAGATTATGTTAGGAATTCAAGCTGTAACACTATTTTGGAGGAATTCTGTTCATTTTAGTATTTTCGGTACTAGTCTTCCCTTCCTTCCCTTCCTATTATTTATTCTCCACATTAACTAGTTCTTAGGAAATCTGTTTTATATATATATATATATATATTTTTTTTTTTTTGGTACTGGGGATTGAACTCAGGGGTACTCGACCACTGAGCCACATCCCCAGCCCTATTTTGTGTTTTATGTAGAGACAGGGTCTCACTGAGTTGCTTAGTGCCTCGCCGTTGCTGAGGCTGGCTTTGAACTCGCGATTCTCCTGTCTCAGTCTCCCTAAGTGCTGGGATTACAGGCTTGAGCCACCGCGCCCGGCTTATTTTTATATTTTAAAGGTATTATTTCAGAGATTCTTAATTTAAGAATTCAAGATCAAACAGTTAAAAATATGGTAAAATTTTTCTTAAATCAATTTTTCTTTCTTCCCCAAGGAAAGATTCTTCATGAATGCCAGCATAAAATTATTGGATTTTTCTATATTAAATATATTTTACATTCAATATTTTATATTGCCATTCCGAACTTTAACTTGTTTTTAAATACTCAACTTGAATACAAAATATACAAATACATGATTCTGTTTGAAATCAGATTGTTTCTATTCAAATCCTACCTGTATTTCTACTAACTGTGTGACCTTGAGTACTCAAGGTTTCTGTCAATCAGTTTCTTCTTCTATAAAATCAGTATAATAAAAGTAATCTTACATCATAAGATTAGGACTGAATGTGATTAATGAACATAAATTACTCTAATTGTGTCTGGTAATAGTAGGTACACAATAGATGTTAAAAATTAATCTCTTTTATTCAGAATTATTTGTATTTAAAAACAGATCTACATTTATATTTATTTACATGGATGTTGGTGAAACACCAGAGAAAATATCTTGGCTTTAGGGGACATATGTTCTCTCTGTAACAACTACTGCTCTCTGACACTGGAGCAGAAAACTATTCATAGGCAATACATTAATGAACGTGCCATGATTGCATTCCAAAAGAAACAACAACAAAAAAAATCCCAAACACTTTTATTCATAAAAATAGGCAATGGATCAGAATTGGCCCGCAAGCATAGTGCCAACCCTAGTTCTTTTTTTTTTTTTTTTTTTTTTTGGTACTGGAGATTGAACTCAGGGGCACTCGACCACTGAGCCACATCCCCAGCCCTATTTTGTGTTTTATGTAGAGACAGGGTCTCACTGAGTTGCTTAGCGCCTCGCCGTTGCTGAGGCTGGCTTTGAACTCACGATTCTCCTGTCTCAGCCTCCCTAAGTGCTGGGATTACAGGCTTGAGCCACTGCGCCTGGCTCAATCCTGTTTCTTATATGCTTAATAACCATGTTCAGTAGCTCATGATTTAATAGGAACCACTATGCACAACCTTATTAGTGACATTTTTCAGTGAATATTTATCATGCCCAAGAAGGCATTTCTTTGACCACAATCTCTATATAATTTATCTTGGTTTGAAAATACATGTTACAATTGTATACAGTTTACTTAGTAAAAGATTGAAGTCAGCACAAGGAGAAAATGGAAATTTTTAAATGTTAAACAATATCACATAGCAGCCTGTCCATTACATGTTCATTGCATATTAATAGTATTTAATACATCCCTTAGGATTACTGAACACATGAGAAATTAACACAGAAAAACAATAAAAATGTAAATTTTCCTACAGTGGTGACCCATTTTATCCTCCCTTTGTGTGCACATGGTACAGATAGAGGTTTTTTGTTTTTTTGTTTTTTCCCCCCTCCTAGATAAGACTGAGCAGAGTGAAATTACTAAATAGAAAAGAGCTGGAAGGAAGCAGGATGTTTATTTCCACTGATGTAGCAGATACTATGAAATTATACTCAAAAACTTGTTCAGATACAATAACTGTGTGCCTTTAACCTGGGCCAGACATTGAATAACTTACTGAAATACAAAAACCATGATGAAATACCAAGCGGTGACTTATCCACATACTTGAGAATTTGTGATGGAAGGTCTAGAGGATCAATTTAACAGAGGATTTTACTAGGGCATGAAAACTGGTGATGTTTAATATAAAAATATGAATACTTCAAACAAGAATAGCAAGATTGTATCAACTGCCACCGAGTATGAATCAATTTGTTGTGCTTATTTGGAAAAAATGTATTTTATGTATTTAAACTAATGGACTTTAATTTTATTTTCATTTCTGTTACATAATTTCATACTTATTACTTCTAATCCATATTTTGTGGTCTAGTATTAATACTTCCACACATACCAAATAAATCTTAACTGCCTGACAGTCTTTCTAGTTGCATGCACATAAAAATTCTCTCTATCCCTCTGTCTCTGCCTCTTTATCTGCATTTTTGTCATTCTTATACTCAGGCAAGGAATGAAATGACTTTTATCACATAGAAATTATATCTATAGATATTATATTATCACATGTCATAAGCTGCCTAAAATTGCTTAAGTAGAGTGGCAAATGCCTGTTTTCCCCCCAAAGTAGTCTTTCCTTTCTTTGCACATGTTGTTTTTATGAGCACAGCTCTTTAGTGTTATCATTCACTAAGACAACTAGTTCCAACAAGCACAGATCATGGTTCACAGCCTAAAGGTGAATTAGAATTTCTGAACATGCTTCTTCTTTTGACTATTTTGAACATTAAACATTTATTGAAGAGTCGGAGATGTGCTCAATCTACTTATTATTCATCCATGATGCACGTAATTGATTTTAAGGTGAAAAATTCTAGCTCATAATGGCTTTAGGAATATTCACTCTTAGATGCAGTGATATTATGTCTGATGAATGCCTGGAATATTATCCAGGTTATTAACATATGACACATGGCTCATCAGCATTATATGAAATCAAAGCAAAACTTTAGAGTGTATTACCTAATTTAATTGAAATTTAATGTGATAATGCATTGGAAAGTACTTTGTAAAAAGTCATCATTATCATTATTATGCCTCACTTCTCTAGCATTGCATTGCACATAGTACAGACATATACAGACATAATAAATTTTCATGGCTTCTTTTTTTTTAGTGCTGAATACAAATCCATTAAGAGATTGGTACATTCTGAAATAGCAAATTCCCTTCCATTAACAAATATCTCATCTTCCTCTCTCCATTCTCTTTTCATCTACCCAAGCTGTTGTCTTAGTGTGCTCCATCATTTGTAGCTTTAGATTTATTGCCCTTAGTCATTGAAGGATGTTGCTTGCATTGTCCTGCTGTAAAGGCACCTATAGATAGAAAATCAGTATAGAGTAATGGTAGAACATTCAGAGTGAGCTTATGGGGCCTGGTACAAATAGACTTTAATAAGAGACATGCTCATTAACAACAGTATGTCCTTGTAAAAGTAACTTAACCTTTCTGAATTTGAGTTTCTGCATCTGCAGAGGGGATACCAGTACTTCAGTGTGAACTTTTTAAAGATAAAATGAGTATAGTTTTTTTTTTTTTTTTTTTTGGTACTGGGGATTGAACTCAGGGGTACTTGACCACTGAGCCACATCCCTAGCCCTATTTTGTGTTTTATGTAGAGACAGGGTCTCACTGAGTTGCTTAGCGCCTCGCCGTTGCTGAGGCTGGCTTTGAACTCGCGATTCTCCTGTCTCAGCCTCCCTAAGTGCTGGGATTACAGGCTTGTGCCACCGCACCCGGCTTAAAATTAATGTAGTTAAATGCAGCATCTGGAGTACAAATAAATATTCAATAAGTTTTAGGTGTTATTTTTATTATTGGTATCATCGTTATTTATCATAAAAATTATGGAAAGGCTATATAATGGAAACTATTTAAAGGAATTAGACTTGAAGGGATACATTGCCACTGTTACTCCTGGGTAGCTGAAGGCTACTGCAGCTGCAATGTATTGGAGGAACTGAGTGACAATGACGATACAAGATCCCTCCATATAAGTAGCGGTACTTAGTGACTGCTTGGCAAGCTGACAGTATCACTAAAGTGCCAGTCCGAGCTTAGTATGCCAGAAACTAGGTCCTAGAGTAGCAGCCTACTCCAGGCAAGTAGGCAAAATATCTGCTTGCCTAGATCTCCACTGTTCTCTCCTTCCTTCCTTTTGTCATGTCCCAGCTCCATTAGATCACTGGGAATATGATGATAGACATTGTCTAAAGGGAGGAGAAGACAGAATTTGTAAGAAGACAATGAAGCTATTCTAAAGAGTTCAGACCTGAACTAAGTTAATAGATTCAATAGATTACTCTGACCTGATGAATGACCAGATGAGCTAGAATTTTTGAATGAGTACACTGGAGAAAGTACAGAAGATAGGTCTAAAAGTGGAGCACTACAGCAGGAATTTTAGTTAAAACCAGTCAGAAAGAAAGTATAACAGTAGCATGGATTTTAAGATACTAACTGTTTTTACCACAAGGAATTTTGTGAGGAATAGGATTGCAGGCAATGTCTTAGGATGATGCGGGGAGGGAGCTTCAGATGTAAGATTAGGACTTGGGGTAAAATAGTCATCCTTGTTAGGAAAGGTGATAACAAATGTGCTCCAGCTAAAGAGTAACTTCGACTGGTGCAGAAAATTAAGAGAGGACATAGGCACAGACCCATAACAGATTATATAATTATAAAACAGACTTTGGGGCAGAAATTCAGACAAAAAATTTAAACCACTTATAATACCCCAGGCAAAACATTGTTTTTATAGTAGTGGCAAATTCGATTCAATTCAGTTAATATATCCTATGCTTTTTAACACAATTTATCGAACGTCTTAACTAAACATCTGGTTTGGGTCAGGCAACTGGAATATAGCAATTGTCCAAATAATCCAAAATCTGGAGGCCTGATTGAGTCTCTGGGATGTTATACTAATAGCTAAAGGTGATTAAAAATCTCAAGAGAAAGGGGATCTGATGGATTGATAAATACTCCTCAGTTGTATTTTGCTTAGTGTTATATTTGAATTGTTTATTAACTAAAATGTTATAGAGTGGAGATTTTTGTTTAGTTGCTTTAATGCTCATGATGAGCCAAATTCCTTTTCTGTTTTTTTTTCCTACTACCAGCACCATAACTTGTCTAGATTTTCTTGTCAATTAAGGGTTTTTAAATTTTGTAAAATAAACTTTATATTTTAGAGCAGTTTTAGAATTGCAATAGAATTAAATGGAAGGTACAGAAGTGTCCAATGTGATTCTGCTCCCACATATGCATAGCCCCTCACATTAACATCTCCCACAAGGAAAGTGCATTTACTACAAGTGATGTCCCTATACTGACACATCATTATTACTCAGAGTCCAAGGTTCACATCATAGTTCACTATCATGTGCTCATATAAATTCCATGAATTTGAACAAATACATTATAGTATGTATTTACCATTACAGTATTTAAAACACACCATCAGAAAGTGAAAGCACAACCCACAAACTGCCATAACATTCTTGAAAATCATGTATCAGATAAGAACTTGTATCTAGAACATGTAAAAATCCTTACCAGTCCATGATAAAAAGTAATATAGACATGTCTCCAAAGAGGATGTACGAATAATTAATAAACACATGAATATATTCAAACTTATAGGTAATTAGGGAAATTTGACTCAATTCAACAAATATGCTACCTTTTCATACTTATTTGTTTGAAAGATTATAATAGCTATTGACAGGTTGTGAGACAGTTGGAAAATCATATATTTCTAATGAGAGTCTAATATGTTATAGAGATTTTGGAAACGTCTTATATCTCCTCAAAAGTTTAAACATAGGTAACTTTGAGTAAGTGAATATATGCATACATGCATATAAATACATATACATTCATGCATGTTTATATTTAAATCAATATATATTATGTATCAAAGTGTAATAAAAACATATTTCCACACAAGCTCTTATACACAATGTTTATAGCAGCATTAGGCATAAGAGCCAAATAATGGAAACCACCTAAATACCCATTAATGCATGAATGGATACACAAAATGCAGTATATTCAGACAGTATATTCAGGCAATAGTTATTATATTTTAAGCAATAAGAAAGAATAAAGTTCTTGTATTTCCTACAAAACTAATGAAACCATCATGTAAAGGGGAAGAAGTTACAAAAGAACATATATTTTATGATTACAATTATATGATGTGCTCAGAATAGTTAAATCTATAAGGAGAGAAATAGATTCAGGATTTCCTAGGACTGGGTTGGCAGGAGGATTGAAAAGAAATGGGAATTGACTGCTAATGATCATAAAGTTTCTTTTTAGAATGTTAGAATTCTATTAAAATTGATTGCAGTAATAGTGTAACTGTGAATATACTGAAATATTCATTGAATTTTACATTTTAAATCAATGAATTGTATAGTGTGTGATTTATATCTCACTAAAGTTGGTGAAAATAATCTGTAACTAATAATAATCTGTAACTAATAATCACATAATACTATATGCATATTCAATTGAATAGTAAATCTGAACAAAAACAGGTTCCAATAATATAGATAATTCTCCATTTCACCTCAGAGAGCATTATGTATAGTACCAAAATTCTGCTGAATATTCTTTATATGAAAATTATCCCAATAAAATATTTTTCCTAAAACCCATGTATTTTGGTATGTTGATGATTTCAAGAGAGTATGACTGAGAACCTTCTAGGGAAAAAAGAGAGAGAGAAAAAACATAGGTTGAATAAACTTGTCTCCTTCCATTTCTTATGTTCAAAGGCACAAAATACACCATCAATTCTAAGGATAATAATTGACTCTGGAGCTTCGTCAGAAAGGGCAGGTACTACAAAACATACCTTTTTTTTTTTTTTTTTTTTTTTTGTGGTACTGGGGATTGAACTCAGGACTCGACCACTGAGCCACATCCCCAGCCCTATTTTGTGTTTTATGTAGAGACAGGGTCTCACTGAGTTGCTTAGCGCCTCGCCATTGCTGAGGCTGGCTTTGAACTTGCGATTCTCCTGTCTCAGCCTCCCTAAGTGCTGGGATTACAG
>PVHX01011319.1:0-64782 GCA_004024805.1 Geosciurus inauris
GGAGGCTGAGACAGGAGAATCGCAAGTTCAAAGCCAGCCTCAGCAATGGCGAGGTGCTAAGTGACTCAGTGAGACCCTGTCTCTACATAAAACACAAAATAGGGCTGGGGATGTGGTTCAGTGGTCGAGTACCCCTGAGTTCAATCCCCAGTACCAAAAAAAAAAAAAAAAAAATTATTACAGCTATGTACTTGAGGTTAGGGAGAAAACATCCTGGGATGATCATGACCACAAAGTTTCTAATACCCCAAACCATGCAGTGGCTACTAAATGCCTTTCTTTTTTTATTTAAGTTTATTTATTTATTTATTCTACTTAGGTATACATGATAGCAGAAGGCATTTTGATTCATTGTACACAGATGGAGCACAACTTTTCATTTCTCTGGTTGTATGTGATGTAGAATCACAACATACATGCAGTTACACATAAATGTAGGGGTATGATGTCCATCATATTCCACCATCTTTACTGTCCCCGTGGCCCCTCCCCCCTTCCACCCCTGTGACCAAAGTTCCTCCATTCTTCCTGTGTCCTCCCCCGCATTATGGATCAGCATCCACTTATCAAAGAGAACATTCGGCATTTGTTTTTTGGGGATTGGCTTCCTTCACTTAGCATGATATTCTCCAACTCCATCCACTAAATGCCTTTCAATAGAAGAGTGAATAAGTAAATTGTGGAATAGTCATACCACAGTCTAAATAAATAAGACCTAGACATATCAGCCTAGATTTTTTAAAAAATTAATTATCAGTGAAAAAACTAAGCTGCAAAACAGAAAAAAGCACAAGACATTTTCAATCACATAAAGGTGGTACCTGTATATAAATAACTACACAAGTTCACTGGATACACAAAGGTAGTAAAAGTACTAAAGTATACATGGCAGTGATATTTATGATATGACTCATACCTAGAGATGAAGGAAAGGAGATGGAAGGGGACTGAGATGGAATTTCAATTGTCTGTGACATTGTATTTGTAAGAGTAAAAGCAGATGGTTGTAGTGGTTTGAATGGTGGCCTCACTCACCAAAAGATATGTGGATTCCTATTTGGAAAAATGATCTTTGCAAATGTAATTAACTTAAGAATTTTTAGTTGAGATTGTCCTAGGTTAGGGTGGGCACTCAATCCAGTGATACTTGTTCTTGAAGAAAAGAAAAGGGTAGAAGACAGAGGAATTGTTGTCCAAAGATTGTTGTCCAAAGATTGTTGGCAGTCACTGGAAGCCAGGAGAGAGATAGATAAGGAACAAATCGATTCTCCCTCAGAGGACTTCGGACATCCAGAACTGTGAGAGAATAAATCTATGTTGTTTTTAAGCCATCATGTTTGTAATCATTTGTCATAGTAGCCCTAGTACAATAGTACAAAATAATACAATAGTGCAAAAGCCAATATACATCAAATCTGGGAGGTTTATGGGAATTATTCTCTATATTTTTCTACATATTTCAAATACTAAATATATTTTTATATAGCAATACAAATTACTATATAATATTATATGTACACATTACACAAATGTACATTTGTGTATTATTTACTTATATATAGCTTGAAGGGAGGCCCTTCGCACCAACAGTAAAATGTTCCTTTATGCCTGGGCTGCTTTTGACTTCAGATATTTGTATAGACTTGATAGTGGAGAGGAACTCAGTTCATTTTCTAATGCCTGACTCTGGCTATCTCACCAAAAATGTTTCATAGTCTTTGCTTTTGGTTTTCTCCATAGCAAGTCCAAAACTTATTTTTTCTTACATCAAGCTCAGAATCAACATATTTTTAATTTACATACTTTTAATTTTTTTATTTGTTCTAATTGGTTATACATGACAATAGAATGTATTTTGACACATCATACATAAATGGAGTATAACTTCTCATTCTTCTGATTGTACATGATGTAGTGATACAGGCTGTATAATCATATATGCACGTAGGGTATTAATGTTCGATTCATTCTACTATCATTCCTACCCCCACACAGAATCAACATTTTCAGAATAAAATTTGTGCAAGGTAATGAAGTGTTATTTAATGTGTTTTGTAGCAGTTAATGAACAAAAAGAATTGGATGGCAGACTCCTGGAAATGTATATTGATTTTGTACATTAATAATTATGGAAAATTTTACCCTGTGGGGTTTTTTTTTTTCATACTACTGGGCTTTAAACCCAGGGGTGCTTTACCACAGAGCTACATCCCCATATCTTTTTTATTTTTTGAGACAGAATGTTTCTAAGCTGCTGAGGCTGATCTCCAACTTGTGATTCTCCTGCCTCAGCCTCCCAAGTAGCTGGGCTTATAGGTATGCACCACTGTGGCCAGCTGGAAATCATCATCTTTTACATTTTCCTTTTTTACTGTAAGTTCCACAATTTTCCTGGAATATCAACTTGACTTTGTTTTTCCCCCCCAGTGGATTGACCCTGGGCCTTGTGCAAGTTAGGCAAGTGCTCTACCACTGAGCTACACCCCAGCCCTGGACCTGACTTTCAGTATGAACTCTTAAACAGAGGGAGCATCCTAGTAACATGGGTGGAACTAAAGGACGGACAAGAAAAAGAGCAAGCCTTGTGCACAGGAGCTTTGTGCAGTCAGAAAGCACACCCCCCCACCTGCCCCGTTGCCATTATCTATCAACTTCCTCTTTTTATCTGTCATCATGCTTCTGACCCAAGATGGCTCAAGTAGGATATCACAGTTTATGAAAGACAGGGCATCAAGAGAGGCCAGAATTTTAATAGGGGATTCTCTGTGACACCCAGCTCACCTGGCATTGTGTTGAATAAGTAAATGCAAGTCAAGAAAGCTCTGATCTTGGAGGCCAAGCGTTAGACTCTGAGCTCAGAAATATAGGCAAGCATCTACCAGCTTGCCTAAGACTGGCATCCAATTGTAATGCTCTGTGGCAGAGATTGAATTAAAACTATAACTGAGCTCATCACATTTCTAGGTTTTTGTTTTGTTTTGTTTTATTTTAGAGGTTTTCTCTTTTTTTGGTACTAGGGATTGAACCCAGGGGGTTAACCACTGAGCCACATCCCCAGCTTTTTAAAAAATATTTTATTTAGAGACAGGTTCTCTCTGAGTTGCTAAGTGTCTCTCTAAGTTGCTGAGGCTGGCTTTGAACTCTTAATCCTCCTGCCTTAGCCTCCCAAGCTACTGGGATTATAGGCTTGTACCACCATGCCTGGCTTTTTTGGAGTTTTGATAGGGTTGATACTTTCCTCTCAGAAAGCCTGGAGAGTCTTGGACAATTTAATGGGAAGGACTCACAGGGGAGATCCTGGAAAAGAACATGTAGAAGTTTGAGTTATTGGAAAAATGAAAGATGTAAGACTATCTCTTATATTACTTATACTACTCAGTCTCTTCAGGCAAGAGGATCACAATTTCAAAGCCAGCCTCAGCAATTTAGTGAGGACATAAGCAACTTAGTGAGACCCTGTCTGAAAATAAAAAATAAAAAGGGCCAGGTGCAGTTGTGCATTCCTGTAATCCCAGCACTCTGGGAGGCTGAGACAGGAGAATCGCGAGTTCAAAGCCAGCCTCAGCAACAACAAGGTGCTAAGCAACTCAGTGAGACCCTGTCTCTACATAAAACACAAAATAGGGCTGGGGATGTGGTTCAATGATTGAGTGCCCCTGAGTTCAATCCCCAATCCCCCCCAAAATAAATAAATAAAAAGAGCTGTGGGTGTAACTCAGTGGTTAAGCACTCCTGGGTTCAATCCCCTGTATAAAAAAAAAAAAAAAAGACTATTGCTCCTGAAGCTGGAGAACTGGGTCTTACAAACCACACATGTATCCTTTCAATTTTAGAATCTACCGGTGAATGGAAATTCCCAGTGAGTAAATATAATTAACTTGGCCAGGTTAGGTGTCCATTTCTGGTCCATGCATTTCTAGTCATAAGGAAGGAGATCAATAGGCAGCATTGACCGAAAGGTCTAGCATTCTGCCAGCAAGTAGCTTCATAAAGTTAAGGATACAAACTACTGCCTTCACAGACTTAAAGAACCATTATCTAAGATTCAAGGTTAATAAAAAAAGACAGGCAGTATGTCTCAGAACAAAACCAACTTCAGAGCCATAAAGACATGAATTTAAATGAACTGAGTCATCTCTGAAAAATTAATCTCTCTGAGCCTCGTCTCTGTCATCTGTAAAGTGGGCATAATAATACCTACTTGGTAAAAAAAAGAGCTGGGAATGTTAAATAAGGTAATGTTTATAAAATACCTTGTATAGTTCTTGGCATACAGCCTATTTTTCAGAAAAGGTCAATGTTATTTTTAACTATACAAGCAAGAGTTAGCAGTGTTCTTCCAAGTTGTCTAATACACTCCAGGATATTCTCCGAGGTTGCAAATGCTTAGAGATTCTTTGGGAAAATATACTATATTTAGAAGAAATTTTATTTGTACTATGTTTCTGGTTCAATGACTAAGTCATAGAGATAAGACCAGGGAGGACTGTAATATTTTTCTAGCTGCTTGACTGTTCTAAAATAGTGAATGCATTAGTCAGAACTCTTACAGTTACAAGTGAAAGAAATCCAACTGGCTTAAACAGGAAGGGAAAAAAAGGAAATTTACCGACTAAAAGAAAATGCCCAGGGGTAGGTGGTTTCAAAATTATTTGGATCCAGGTAAAAAGGTGTTAAGACAGTAATCTCTTGATCCAGCTGTCCTCTGTATGGCAACAAAACTTCCGAAGGGAATGCAAAGCTTACATTCTATCCATTGGAAAGAGAGCATCTCTTTTCAATATGAAATTTCAGTACAAAATTGGAGAAGGTTTCATTGGCCCACATTGGGTTACATGAGCATCTCTGAATCAGTCTTGAGGACAGAGATAGGGTATGCTAATTAGCCAGGCTGTATTATCACTAGATGGAGCTTAAGTCTGGGGGAGGGGTCAACTGGATGGATAGCAAGTATGATTGAAACAAAAAGAGAAAAAAGAGGATGGAGATGGTATTCAGAAGAGGCCTACAAACAAAACCATCCTTACAGAAGGGACTGCATCTGTGGGAGAAAAGTCAAAATGATTACCCTCTGGTTTTATTGCTGCTATGCAATGATTATGTACAGTCAGCTCTCTGTATCTTCAGATTTTGCATCCAAAGATTCAACCAACCATGGGTGGAAAGTTTTTGAAAAAAAATTCCAGAAAATTCCAAAGAGCAAAACTTGCATTTGACACATGCCAACCACTATGTAGGATCCATGTGTCCCAAGTGATGTGTAGGCATCGCCCTGCTGTTGCTTTTGCCATTTCTCAAAGTTTCTCTCCAGCCCTTCTGGTTTGAGTATGTTCACCTCAAGTCTTGTTCGTGTACTGTGTAGTTAGGCCTGTGATAGTTGCCTGTACCAAACATGTATAGACTTTTTTTATTGTCATCATTCCCTAAACAATATAGTATAGCAACTCTTTATACTTAACATTGTACTAGGTATTATGAGTAATGTAGATATAATTTAAAGCATATGGGAGGATATGCATATATTAAATACAAATACTACATTTTATATAAAAGACTTGAGCATCTGGAGATTTTGATATGGGGCAGGGGAGGTCTTGGAACCAATTCCTCATGAATACTGTAGGATGACTATATCTACGTCTTGGTGGCCATTGAAATTTATGGAATTCATTTCTAATTCCATTTGAAAGAAATTATGTAATTCTGACCAATAATGTACTCTTGGATGACAAAAATGAGGCTGATTACATGAAGATGAACTTACCAGAAACTGCAAATAAATTATTTTATATAAGAGTAGTTTCACACTATTTGGATGATTTTTGTGTGCGTGACCACTACCTCAACCAGCTCATCCTATAACAAAGGAAATTGCCATCTGTCACTTTGCTTGTATGAAATATTTCTGGAGGTGGCTTGCCAACTTCAGCCAGAATTATAAAACTAATGAGTTTTTAGCTACCATATGCACAGAGTGTAATAATAGCAGGTTCTAGGCAAATGTTGTCTACTTGCTTTTGGAAGTGCTTTCCCTCCATGATAGGAGCAGATGCCCGAGGCTCTATTAAGAATTCTGTTTTCTTCATAAATCTGTACAGTGACATGGAGTCCTCATATTCTCATGAAGTGATTTTTATATGGAAAACATGGCCCTTGTTACCCTGTTTCTCATGGGGTTTTTAGTCTCTGTTATGTAAAAATTGGCCTTTATTATGTCAGAATTGAGTTCCAGATGGCTTTTAGGGAATTTGGTCAGTTTGCAATTTCTGATAGATCTTCTGCTCTTTTGATGCTTTACTGATTTATATGAAAGCAAACAAGATTTTAATTTTTGAGTACTTCTTGCTACTTACATTAAAATGACTATTTGTACCTGGCCCAGTACTTTAGTACTGTAACAGTCAGAACAAGACAGACTATGTGGTTTGACAAATGATCCTAAATGTCAATAGTTTGTAATAATGAAATAGTTTGTAATAATGAGACTTATTTCTCATTCTTACTATATGTCCCACCACTTTCTGTATATTACCATGCAATTTACTTCCATGGGGATCTAGGATATGAGACTACCAAGGAAAATTCATAAATACAAACTATGAAGGGGTTGGTACGGGTGTATTATATAAATTTACAAGTGTACTTATAAGTTTTAAGAACACTTTTAAAAAAAATTTTTGGTTGTAGATGGACACAATACCTTTATTTTATTTACTTTTACGTGGTGCTGAGGATCGAACCCAGTGCCCTACACTTGCTAGGCAAGTGCTCTACCACTGAGCTACAATCCCAGCCCTAAGATTGCCTTTTTAAAATTTAAACTCATACCAGAAAGTCAGTTCTGTGCACTACTGGTGCCCAGAAGCAGATATAGCCCATACCAATGAGCACACCTAATGTTCAGATTTGGTTTCTAAATTCCATTCACCAATGATGAAAGAGATCAAGGTTCTTCATTTTCCTTAAAAAAAAAAAAAAGAAAGAAACAAAGAAACAAAGAAAAAGTTTAATGTGCTGAGAAAGATGGAAAATTTGAGTGTGTAGTGTGTATAACATGAAGTTGTGAATTAGTGGAACTTAAGTAATAGCTTATCAGAATTTGAAGATACTGGTACTTTGATATCCTCTTTAGGAAATTTGCCTGAAAATTTGAAGCTGGAAAGTCACTGGAATAACTGAAAAAGAATCACAGTAGAAGACTTTTAGATTTTCAGTATGTGTGTTAAAAATTGTATACAAAGTAAAATGCCTTTGTACTGGTCCCTAATGTAAGCAATAAAATCTCAATTATGAAAGAAAAAAAAATCAAGACTCTTT
Source organism: Geosciurus inauris (assembly GCA_004024805.1). NCBI lineage: Eukaryota > Metazoa > Chordata > Mammalia > Rodentia > Sciuridae > Geosciurus > Geosciurus inauris. The sequence goes on from PVHX01011319.1 coordinate 7,318, forward strand.
AGAAAAATGGCTGATTCCAGCTTTGGGTCATGGAAAAATTGGTCCAGAAAATAAAGAAGCATTAAGTAACTAAAAAAAACGTGTATCATTCAACAGCTGATAGATATTTTGATTTTTTTCCTACTTTTTGTCTATTATAAGTAATAACATATGAACATTTGTGTATAAGTTTGTTTCAGTTCTCTTGGATATATACCAAGCAGTAGAAAGTCTGGGTCATAGTAACTACATTTGAGTTCTTAAGGAACTGCCAGACTGTTTTCCAAAGAAGCTGTACCATTCTATATCCTCTCTAGCAGTACATAAGTGTTAGTTTGTCCACATCTTTGCTAGCAATTGATAATTTCCTTTTATCCCCTTTATAACCATCCCAGTGGATGTATAGTATCTCATTGTGGTTTTTATATTTGCATTTCCTTAGTGACTACTCATATTAAGCATATTTAATATGCTTACTGGCTATTAGTTTATCTTATTTGGGGAAATGTTTGTGGAGACTCTTTGCCTTTTCTTTTGTATTGTTTTGGTGATGGGGATTGAACCCAGAGCCTTGTACGTTTACCTGCCAAACACATGCTTTACCACTCTACCTCCACTTCCTGACCATTTTTGAACTGAGTTACTTTTCCTCTCATTGTTGAATTGTAAGAGTTCTTTATGTAGTCTGCACACAAAACTGTAATTACATATATGATTAGCAAATATCTTCTCCCAATTGTTGCTTTCTGCATTCTCTCTCTCTTTTTGGGGTGGTCTTGGGGATGGAACCCAGAGGTACTTTACCACTGAGCTTATTCCCAAACCTTTCTGTTTCATTTTGAGACAGGGTCTCACTAAGTTAGTTGCCTAGGCTGGCCTTGAACTTAACAATACTGGCTCAGTCTCCTGAGTAGCTGAGATTCCCAGTGTGTGCCACCACACTTGGTATTTCTTACATTTTTTTTTCTTTTAATATTTTTTAGTTGTCGATGGATCTTTATTTTATTTATTTGTATGTGGTGCTGAGAGTTGAACCCAGTGCCTCACGCATGCTAGGCAAACGCTCTTCCACTGAGCTACAACCCCAGCCCTACTTATATTCTTAATGGTGTCCTTTGAAACATAGAAGTTTATAATTTGGATGATATCTTGCTTAGTTTTTCTTTGGTTGCTTATGAGTTGGGGAGGTTATTTAGTGCTTACATTTAGGTCTTTGACTCATTTTGACAATTTGAGTTTATGGCATGAGATAAGGATCCAAATTCATTCTTTGGCTTATGGATATGCAGTTGTCCCAGAATCACTTGTTTAAAAAGATTGGTTTTTCTTCAATGAATTGTCTTGGAACACTGTTGAATATCAATTAACTGTAAATGTGAGGATTTATTTCTAGAGTCTTAATTCTATTCCATTGATAAATCTATTATTGAGCCAAGTACCACATTGTCTTGATTATTGTAGCTTTGTGATATGTTTTGAAATTGAGAAATGTGAATCTTCTCATTTTGTCTGTTCAAGGTTATTTTGGTTTTTCTGGATCCCTTGCATTTCCACACAAATTTTAGGATTAGCTTGTCAAATTCTGAAAAATAAATAGCTGGGTGTAAATCAATTTGGAGAACATTGTCATATAAACTATACTAAGACTTCAGAACCATGAATGTAAGATATCTTTTAATTTATGTAGTAACTCATTATGGTTGAAGGATAAAGTTTAATAATTACTTAGGAAATGGTAGGTTTTGCTTAATTATGACTTTATTCTGAAATCCCAAAGGTTTAATACTACAAAGTGTATTTCCAATTTGTGATACATGTAATACCTGTGATGTATAAAGAAATATTACAATTCAGCAATGAAAAGAAAAATAACTAAATTAAAAAATGGGCAGGTGCTGGGGGTGTAGCTTAGTGGTAAAGCATGCATTTGACATGTATGAGGTCCTGGGTGCAATTCCCAGCAGACACACACTCTTTCACACACACAAAAGGCATAAGATCTGCACAAACATTGCTCTAAAGAAGATGCACAAATGGCCAGTAAGCATATTAAAGATGCTTAACATCAGTAGTCATTAGAGAAATGCAAAATGGGGTTGTATCACAACATAGCACTTGAAGGACTCAGGCTAACAGAGACTATATTATCTTTTATTTGAATCATCTGGAATACATGGCTTCTAGGTTACCAAGAGAAAAGAAAAAACTGAAGGGTCATGCACCAGCTTTCAAATGCTTCACTCAGAAGGGACACATGCATTTTTTTGTTAACAACCAATTCTGTTTGACTCTAAGGTGCCTGGGAAATATCAGAAAGCACATGGATATTTGGTGAGCAGAAAATATCTATTAGGTATTGAATTGTGCCCTGTGTTAGTCAGCTTTCTGTCACTGTAACAAATACCTGAGAAAACAACTTAGAGGAGGAAAGATTTATTTTGGCTCATGGTTTCAGAGGTTTCAGTCCATGGTTGAGTGTCTCCATGATGGAGAAACATCATAGCAGAAGGGTGTGGCAGAGGAAAGCTACAAAGCAGAGAGGGAAGGAGGAAAGGAGGGAGGGAGAGAGAGAGAGAAAGAGAGAGAGAGAGAGAGAGATCGTGGACAAGACAAGATAGAGCCCCTAAGGACACACCTCCAGTGATATACTTCCTCCTAATAATGTCATCAGATTATGGCTCTATGGAAGGGTTGATTAATCCATTGGTGAGGTTAGAGCCTTCCTGGTCCAATTTCTTCTCCAAAGCCCCACCTCTGAACCTTGCTGCACAGGGACCAAACCTTCAACATATAAGCCTTTGGGGGAACATTCCAGATCCAAACCATAACAGGGCCCCTCAAAATTTATATGTTGAAGCCCTAACCACTAATGTTAACTATATTGGACTACAGGGCCTTTAAGGAGTAATTAAGGTTAAATGAAGTCATAAGGTAGGGCTAGTCTGATAGGACTAGTGTCCTTGTAAGACAAAAAAGACACCACAAATCTCTCTTTCTTTTTGCATGTGCACAGAAAGCCCATGTGAGGATACAATGCAAATCAGAAAGATAACTAACAGTAGAAACCAACTCTGCTGTCACCTTGATCTTGGAATGCCAGAACTGTAAGAACATAAATGTCTGTAAACTAAGCCACCCAGTCTGTGGTGTCTTGTTAAGGCAGCCCAGGTTGAGAAATACAATACCTCAACCACAAAGAGGAAGGGAAGACTAGAGAAATAGATTGAACCATAATTATAGAGTGCTTTACATTAATCTAAGGTTAATTGTCAGGCAATGGAATGCTTTGGATTTTTTTTTAACAGCTAGTATAGTAATACATAATCCTTTCCTTCAAGGAGTTTTTGAACAGGTTTGGAACAAGGTGGCTTCACAATACATACATAGGTACTCTTTTAAGTGTTTGATTCACATCAATCATTGAAGTCATAAGTAACAATCAGGGGCTTTCCTATTTTTTTTCAAAGAGTTATGCTCCCAAATGTAACTCTTCCATTTTCCTGTTACTCACGCTGTCTTTTCAGGGTAGTTCCCTAGAGGAAAAGTGAGTCAGTTACTAGAAGAAAAGAGAATGGATTTTTGGTAAGCAAAGCAAGGATATTATTTACACCCTCTGGTGTAAGTAACTGCAGGGTAACTACAACAAAACCACAGCCTCTTTTTCTCTGCTCTCAGCAATGTGAAATGCCGCCTGGCACTCCAATTCATTTCTTATTCTCGGAGATTATTATAAAAATCCCAATTATTTTCTGTGAAATTTTTTAAATATATACAATTTTACTTAAATACATGGGAGGATGAGGAGCACTTCTTTTTATTTGATGTTTGCTTTCTAGTATGGAGGATTTGGGGATGCAGAGGAAGCTTGGTTTCTCTTTCTCCCACATCACTATGTTACAAATTACCCTCCCAACTTAAAGGCTTAACACAATAAGAAACATCATCTTTACAGTTTTATAGGACAGAAGAAGCTTGACTGGCTAGTTGGACAATTCTGAGTCTTCCCCTGCATGATTCCAGTCTCTACCTTTGTAGCCACATGGCTTTCTCCCTGTGTGTCTTGGTCACATGATCGTTTTATAAGAATATTAACCATATTGAACTAGGGGTCTTCAGTACCCCAGTATGTCCTCATACTAATTAATTACATCTGCAGTGACCTTGTTTCTAAGTTTACATTCCGAGGTACTGTGAGATAGGACTTCAATTTCTTTTTGGGGGGGAAGGGGTACACAATTTAATGCATAATGGGTTCTAATTGCCAAGTTGTTCAATGAGACATTTGAAGTCTGGATTTAATCTAGGAAGTTCTTGTTCTCTGTTGGTGGTGGTGGTTACTAGTCATTTTATTTTGTTTAGTTTTACAGCATAATGGTTAGTGTGTAATTCATACTATCTTTACCTCTTACTTACTAGTTGGTATGACCTTGGGCAAGCTAATTAATTCTTTGTTCCTCATTTTCCTGGTCTGCGAAATGGAGATAATAATAGTACTTATTGAACTATTATAAGGATTAAATGAATTCATACCAGGAAATTCCTAGAGCAATGGTAGCACCAGAGAATCTTGACATGAGTTAGCTAATTTTATCAAAAATGAGTACCTAGGTTGGTTAATTTTAGGTGTCAAAACTTTTTTGGGAGGGTATTGGGGATTGAACCCAGGAGTGCTTTATTATCAAGCTATATCCCCAGTTCTTTCTTTAAAAAATTTGAGACAGGGTCTAGCCTGGAACTTGTTTGTGATCCTCTTGCCTCAGCCTTTGAGTTGCTGGCATTATAGGCATGTGCCACTGTGCTCAGGTTAGGTGTCAAGTTGACTGGATTAAGGAATACTTAAAAACCTGGAAAAGCATTCCTTTGGGTGTGTCTGTGAGGGTGTTTCCAGTGAAGGTTGGCATGCCAGTGTGAGTGGAGTAGGAAGAACTGCTCTCATTGTGGACAGATGCCATCCAATCAGCTGGAGACCAAGAGAATAAATTGGTATCCACACCCTCCACCCACCTCAGGAATGAGACATATTCCTCTCTTGCCTTCAGCATCAGAACTCCAGGCTTGCTGGCCTTTGCACTCTAGGACTTATTACATCAGCTACCCTTCCCCGGGTACTTAGGCTTTCAGCCTAGAATGAATTGCTCCTCTGGTTTTGAGGTCTTTAGACTTGGACTGATCTAGCTACTTGGGATTTCTAGTCTGTGGACAGCTTTCAAGGAATTCCTTGGCCACCATGGTAGTATAAGCTAATTCCCCTCATAAATCTTCTCCTGTATCTATACACATATCCTGTTGGTTCTGCTCTCTCGAGAATCCTAATACAGTATCCATGGATTGACAATTCTTGTAATCAGTTTGCATTAGATATGTTGCAAAAAATAGAATACATTATTCCATTGCATGCCTACACCTGTCTACATTTCTAAGAGCACCTGGACCTGGAATGAATGAGAGGGTAACTTCCCAGTGTTCTCATTGCATATATTGCTAAATTACCTTTTCTTTGACTGGAAAGCCAGTGGATTTCCAACACCCCCAGAGAAATATTTCTTATTTCTATTGGACAATCAACCTCTGAAAGAGCAATTGATTGAAATGTTCTCATAGAAAATATGTAGCAGGCATGAGGCCTTGGGTCTGGTCCCCAGCACTGAAAAAAAGAAAGAACAGAGGGAGGGTGGGAAGAAGGGAGGAAAGAAAGAGAGAAAAAAGGAGGGAAGGAGGAGAAAGAGAGAAAGAGGAGGGGAGAGGAGGGAGGGAGGAAGAAAAGAAATACATCATTATTAAGAAAGGCTATATATATCATTTAAATTTTCTTTGGTTCCTTTTGAATTTCAACCTAAAATCACCTGTAGGCTCTATCAGAATAAGAGTACTGTGTCCCCATACCAGCCTTGGACATTCTTAAGAGCTAAAAAGGTCTGCCTGGAAGAGCCACAGAAAAACCACCATGTAGATTTGGGTCCCTTAGTCATATCCCTGTGAAAAATAGAAGATTGTCACTGAAACTGACAAGGCTTAGAGAAAAGCACTCCATTCTGTAACCATGCAGCAACTAAACATAATGTGCCATTCTTGTTTCCTACGAAACTGAGTGTTAGTCTTTATGTAGGTGGAGTGGAAGCTGGAGTGGAGAGGAATACTGAAAAGGAGTTGAAAAAGGATAAGATTGCAGAGGGAGTTGAATTGTTGAATCAAGGCCCCTTGTGTCGCCTGATTTAAATGTCATAAGAGTGTTTTTAGATGGAAGGCTACTTGAGAGGTTACTAATTCAGCAGTTGAACCAAAGTGTAGAAAGTAATTTGTTACAAGTATTAAGAATGTAGTTTGTGATTAACAAATTAGTTGACTGATTACTAAATTCCAATGAATTCAAAGTCTTTGTCATACAATGTTACTAGAAGTGTGGTTCAGCATCACCTGGGAACTTACCTTGAATCAGAAGGTGTAGGTGGGGCATAGCAAGCCTACGATTGCTAAGCCTTCCTGGCAATTCCAACGCCTCTCCAGTTTGAGAACCACTGTTACCACAGCATCAGTTTAAGTCTCTTGGCTTTCAGGTCTCCTTCATCAAGGGAAAGTGACAGAGTGAAGTTGTACAATACAAATGCCTGGGGAATGAGACACAAAAGCCATACAAGTGCACATGTCATTCTCAGGTGTCCTAGTAGGAGAAAGGGTGGACAATTAGTGACCTCATCTAGACTCCATTCTACAGATGAGGAAACTGAGATGGAAAGGGGTTAAGTGACATCCAAGCCACCCAGACACTAACAGACAAGGCAGATCTTAGTCCAACTTTTCCAGAGACCACTATTCACCATAAAGAAGAGATGGGATCTAAACCCCTTCTCAAGACAGATATGGCCCAGTGCAGAGCTCTATAGTCTAGTGGGGCCTAGACAGCCTAGACTTGTAATCCACCCTAAACCTTTACCTTTGAGAGACAACTTTTTTCTTTTTTCTGTTTTTTTTGTTTGTTTCGTTTTGTTTTGTTTTTGCTTTAAAGAGAGCAAAACACCTTTTGGTGAAAAAGAAAATTATACAAAGTAACATTTACTATGACCATAATTTCATAAAATAAATGACATTTTTTTACACCAAAAGAATAAATTGTGGCTGGACTCAGTGGTAGAGCACTTGCCTAGCTTGTGTGAGGCACTGGGTTCAATTCTCAGCACTGCATATAAATAAATAATAAAATAAAGGTCCATCCAAATCTAAAAAAAATTTTAAAAAGAAAAAAAGGAATAAATTAGATATAACTTTAGGATAAAAGATGAGTTTTTTAAAAATAGTAAATAAATTTAGCTTTTGTTTTTCCCTTAAAAAAGGCTTTTTGCTGTGTATTGTCTACTTGTTCGCCCACAGAGAAGCCAAATGTTGTGAATAATCGTATGAGGCTCAGTGTACTACTTGAGGACCCCAGTGAGCAAGGGGCCAGGCTACCTGCCCTGTCCTGCAAGCTCCATCACCAGGTAGGCTTTTGATAAATGTTCTTTGATGATAAAAAATGATGAGGACAGAATGGATTTATAATGTGTCTTACAGTTAGGAAACTACATGCTAGAGGTAGAGAGGATTTAAATTGCTTTTCCAAGGTCACACAACTAGTTATAAAAAAACAGTTGGTACTGGAATTGCAATCTTCTATCTCCTGGTTTAGAAGTCCTTCCTTAGACTACTGATGTTGACACAGGAAGTATAATGGCTCTTATTTGCTTGAGGAGAATATGCTTATTTATCCAGGCAAGAAGAATATAATAAAATTTAATATCAAGGACTTATTACCAGATATAAAGATAACATTAACCAAAAAGCTATTGGGAAATTTGGGGGTGTCAGATTCAAGTGTCAAAAAGGCAGCCTAAGGGGGAGTAGGAAGTCAGCGTCGGGATCCAGGAATGTTTCTCCATGATAAAATACAGTTGCTGGAGAAGCCAGGCTGCACTTCTTCAGATGCTCATTAATCGGGAGTTCCAAACTGGAAAGGCTTCTTATACCTGTGACTGCAAGGAAAGGAAGACAAAAGTATCCATTTAACTCCATCACTGCACATGTTGATGACGTAGAATGTAGGACTGGAAGTAGTCAGTAAAAAATAATATTGGAAGATCAAATGGTCTGCACAGCAAGGAGGTCTCTTTATATTTTATGTTTCTGGTGTATTAAAATATGAGGTAACCACACTGTGGCATCTTAGAGGAGCTTAAGTATGCAAGAAAAGGAAGAGGAAGTGAATTTACCATGGCAAACTGTGTGAAATAACTTGTGGTAAAAACCAAAAGGCTTCCTACAACCAAAACCTATTCTAGAAAGTGAGCCAGTAAAAGGAAATAATAAAATAATTTTTGTCTATACATATTTTTTGCATGAAAGGTTCTACAGCAATATAAACCGTGTTACTGACACTGATGCCCTTGTAGGATTTGAGTTCTCTGAATTATTCAGCCGTCTTCAGACTGCTTTTTAGTTCCTAAGAATGTAACATGAGGCAGGAAGTAGAGAAATCAACCTGAAGTAAGGTTTTTAAGTGCCAAAAGGATGTCACCACAAAGATCATAGGCGATAATGTAGACATGCGTGAAAAAGCTCCTTCCAGGCCACTGCTCATGACTGTGTCCCTGGTAGGGCCAGCGGTATGTACCTGCTGGGTGAAATTTCTCCTTGAGCCTCCTAGATATGTGTTCAGCTTCAAACGCAGCTTCCTTTCTCTCTGTTGGCAACAGTCAGAGAAGCCTGTTTTCTGTCAGCAGTTCTTCCTGTCCTCTTAACATTTCGTGGCATTCTCAGTGAATTAACCTTGCCCTAATTAATTAGCCAGAAGTTCTCCCTTGAAAAGCATCCCAGTTCAGTCGTCAAATGGTTCAGATACAAAGATGTTGTAATACAGTGCAAAAAACTTCAGAACCCTGAATTTCACAACTGGGTGTTAGTTTGCTGTGTTTAGCTTTTTTGTTTTTGCACAGGAGAAATGTTTTGTTCACTGTGGTGCTCAGCCCATTGGAAGTACTAATTATGTAGATTTTTTAAATTGTTTCTAGGATTGAAATTCTCCCCTTCCCAACTGCTTGCCTAGGTGTAGTCTCCAGGAAAGCTGGTGTTAAAGCTGGAAGTAGAACAGTGAGAGTGAGGCCTGGAGGAAGAAGAGGAGACGTGGTGGGGGCAGGCCGAGCTGGAGGCTGTTAGGCAGAGAGGGAGCAACATTGACCATGAAGGTGTGGGTGGCGGCATTACAGCCCTGTTTCTCCTTCAGCGGGGGCACTATAATGCACACCTTGGTCACAGCTTTCCAATTTAGCTTTATTCATATAATGAATAATCATTTGGTACACTACTTTTGGAAACATAATGACTTTCAAATTCTAGGCAGTAATACAATTTCTTAACATAAGGAAAATGTAAATAAATGCAAATGAAGATGTGATACCCTACTTTGACTTCCCTCATTAGCAGGCAGAAGGTATGAAACAGGCACAAACTCCTGAATAGTTTGGAGAATATGTGTCAATAGCATATTAGTTTACTAGGGCTGTTGTAACAAAACACCACAGACCAGGGTGGCTGAAATTTATTTTGTTTAAAATAAAATTTTAATTTAAAATATTATTTTCTCACTGTTCTGGAGACTTGTGAGAAAGTACGACAGGCTTGTACATGACGATCTTCTCCCTCTGTCTTCCTGTGGTCTTCCTTTGTACGAGTCTGTGTCCAAATTTCCTCTTTTTACATTGACCCGTTTTATTGGATTAGGACCCACCTAATTACCTCATTTTAAAAACCATCTTTAAGTGTAGTCACATTATGGGGAGTTAGGACTTCAACAGACTTACGAAAGGACGTTTTACTGAATTATTCTGCTTTTAGGAAACAATACTAAAGAAATAAAGAGACACCGGGTGCGGTGGCATACGTCTGTAATCCCAGCACTTAGGGAAGCTGAGACAGGAGAATCGCGAGTTCAAAGGCAGCCTCAGCAACAGCGAGGCACTAAGCAACTCAGCGAGACCCTGTCTCTACATAAAACACAAAATACAGCTGGGGATGTGGCTCAGTGGTCGAGTACCCCTGAGTTCAATTCCTGGTACCAAAAAAAAAAAAGAAAGAAAGAAAAGAAAAAAGAAATAAAGACAATTCTTCAATCTCTAGGACAACACTTTCCTTATTTACAACCTGCTTCTCTTACCTGTAATGTATGTTAAACATTTTCCTACGTATTTAAACATCCATGGCATCAATTTTCATCAATGTATAACTTATTTAACAATTTCTTTGTATTTAACTTAATTTTTTGGATAAGAAAACCATTTGTATGTTTCAAAATTTAAACAACATAAAAGGGTGGAAGTTTTACTGAGAAGTTTCACTCCCATCTCTCCAACAGGTTTCTCATAAATAACATTTGGATTAGTTTCTTGAGTATCCTTTCAGTGTTTTAGGCAAATAAAAGCAAATGCAAATATACATTCTTATTTTCTCACTTTCTTACACAAAAGGGAACATGCTATTTATACTGCTCTGAACCTTTTTTTAAAAAAAAACTTATTTCTGGAGCTTCTGCATTATCCATATAGTAAGAGCTTCCCCTTTCTCTCCCATAGCCATAAAATATGCAATTGTGTGGCTGTACCATAGTTTCCTTCATCAGTGTCTTCTAGACAAGGTTGTTCCTAATCTTTTCTCTAGCACAAATAGAGGAGCAAAGAATAAACTCATACATTGCCATTTCCTACAAGTGCAGGTGTATTGCTACAATAAATTCCTAAGAGTGGGTTTGCTGAGTCAAATGCTTTGGTAATTTTGATGGACACTGACAGGTTGCATCATTTTATAGTCCCACCTGTAGTGAACAGTGACTAATTGCTCACAGCTTCCCCAACAGAAGGAACTGTAACCTTTGAAATATTTGTCAATATCAACTGCCTCCCTTTCTCTCTCTCTCTCTCTCTTTTTGTACTGTGGATTAAACCCAGGGGTGCTTAACCACTGAGCCATGTTCCTAGCCCTTTTCTTTTTTTCTTTCTTTCTTCTTCTTTTTTTTTTTTTTAATGTTGATGGATCTTTATTTTTATTTATTTATTTATATGTGGTGCTGAGAATCCACCCCAGTGCTTCACACCTGCTAGACAAGTGCTCTACCACTGAGCCACAGCTCCAAACACCTTTTTATTTTCTATTTAGAGACAGGGCCTTGGTAAGTTGCTTAAAGCCTCACTAAGTTGCTGAGGCTGGCTTTGAACTTTTGCCATCCTCCTGCCTCAGTCTCTGGGGCTGCTGGAATTATAGGTGTGAGCCACTCTGCCACCCCAAAAGGCTCATATTTGAGCATTTAAGTTGTTTCCACTTTGCTACACTTAGCAACACTAAGTGTAGCTACACCTTTGCTAATATTTTAGTTATTTCCTTTAAATAAATTTTTCAAAGTTGAGTATATTGTTCTAGAATGTTCATAATGTTCTATATGCATCTTTAGGGCTTTTGATTTCTACTATTTGGAGGATTCTTGAAGTCTTGGGGACTTTTAAGCATGGAGTAGAGCACTCTCCACTTCCATCAGGTAACTAATGCTTAAATTTAGATAGCTAATAAACAGAACTCAGAAGATCGGAGTTAAACATTGATTCTAAACAATTAAAATCCCTTAAATGGCTCAAAATTTATTTATAAATATAACGTAAAGCACTACTTAGAATATTTCAAATGCCTTAAACAGCCTTGGTAATAAAACTTATACTTACTATGTAAAAATAGAACAACATGAATTTGATTCATGAAAAAAATGTCTGTATAAATGTCTTTTTTTTTTTTTTGGTACTGGGGATTGAACTCAGGGGCACTCAACCACTGAGCCACCTCCCCAGCCCTATTTTGTGTTTTATGTAGAGACAGGGTCTCACTGAGATGCTTAGCGCCTCGCCATTGCTGAGGCTGGCTTTGAACTCGCGATTCTCCTGTCTCAGTGTATACTTGTTCTTATACCTCCTTAAGGGTGCAATAATACTAACGTCTGTACTTGGGTAACAGTAATTTTACCAGTGCCAGAAGCCAAGAACAACAACAAAGACTGCATCAACTAGGTTAGAAAACCTGGATTGTCAATTTAGTTGAGTTGAACTTATATCTTTGAATGTGATTCACACATAAATTATCCATCATCAGGTTTGGCTGTTCCTACCTTCCATCCCACTTTCTTTTAAAAGAGACTTTTTTTAGAGCACTTTTAGATTCGCAGAAAAACTGAGCAGAAATTATAGAGTTGCTATAATCTCCTACGTCTGCGTATTCACATACTTCCTACCCCACTGGAAATTCCCCCATTGGAGTGGTACATTGTTACAATTTATAAACCTACACTGAGGGGCTGGGATTATGGCGCAGTGGTAGCGTGCTCGCCTAGCACGCATAAGGCACTGGGTTCGATCCTCAGCACCACATAAAAATAAAATAAAGATATTCTGTCACCTACAACTAAAAAGTAAACATTAAAAAAAAAAAAAACCTACACTGACATATAATATTTATCCAAAGTCCATAGTTTACATTAGGATTCACTCTTAGTCTTAGACATTCTATGAATTTGGACAAATAAAGCATCACACAAAGTATTTTCACCAGCCAGAAAGTCCTATGTTCATCTATTCATCTTTCCTTTCCTCCTGATGCCCTAGTTTTTTTTTTTTTTTCTGTCTCCATAACTTGGCCTTTTCCCAAATGTCAGTTAGCTGAAATCATACAGTACCTAGACTTTTTAGTTTGGCTTCTTCCATGTAGTAATATGTATTTAAGTTTCCTCTGTTTTTTCATAACTTGATAGTTAATTTCTTTTTAGTGCTGATATTTCTTTGGATGCATCATGGTTTATCCATTCACCATTGAAGGACATCATGGTTACTGGCAAGTTTTGACAATTACGAATAAACCTGCTATAAACATCCATTGTGCAGGTTTTTGTGTCACCATGAGTTTTCAGTTCATTTGGATAAATGCCAAGGAGTGCAATTTCTGGATCACATGGCAACAGTATGTTTAATTTTGTAAAAAACTACCAAACTGTTCTTTCCAAGTGTCTATACTGCTTAGGAATCCTCCTGTCAACGAAGGAGCACTCCCATTCCTCCACATCATCATCAACATTTCATGTTGGTGTTTTGGATTTTGGCCATTCTAATAGGTATGTAGTGGTATCTCATTGTTTTAGTTTGCAATTCGCTAATGATATATTGAACAACCTTTCATGGGCTTATTTGTCACATGTATATGTTTTTGGTGAGGTCAAGGGGACTTTTCATGTCCGTACTTTTCCACAGATTTTAGTTTCTTGCAAGCTGATCTCTTTCCCTGAAATGACGTTGCTTTTTTAGGGGGAGGGGAGTACTGGGGATTGAATTCAGGGGCACTCAACCACTGAGCCACATCCCCAGCCTGATTTTGTATTATATTTAGAGACAAGGTCTCACTGAGTTGCTTAGCATCCCACTTTTGCAGAGGCTGGCTTCGAACTTGTGATCCTCCTGTCCTGTCTCAGCCTCCCAAACTAGGATTACAGGTGTGTGCCACTGTGCCCTGCTGAAATGATGTATTCTTTTTTGTTTGTTTGTTCTTTGTTATATAAACCATTATCATGTCCCTGTTAAATATTGTCCTAGTCTTCTAGCACCATCAGAACTTAAGTAAGCCTTATTGGACCCTAGAAGTAACAGGCCCTTTAAAAGTTTTGTCTCCATAGAAACAAGGGATAGAGATTGTACTGCCAGCTTTACTCTTTAGAACATTTGGCCAATCCATCATCTTTCCACCCTCTCTTACATTCTTTCTATCCTTGGTAGAGTTTCTACTTTTTTTCAGTACAATTTGGTGATTTCACACTTCTATGACTTTCCCTTTCTCTTATTAATTAGAGAAAAATAACGCCATATTTTACCAAATGTCATTGATTATCAACTGTTTCATTATTTTATGTACCTGTAAGAAAGAAAAAACTAAACTATGACACAGTGTTTTAATGATAGTCTTGCATGAATTAGTTACACTAGCCTTTTATTGCTCTGAAAATCTTTTTATCTATTGTGAGTGATTTGGCAGTTTTTCCTCTTTTAGTTGTATTTCTTGTTGCTTAATAAGAATCTTTTTGCATGTTATCTCAATAGCAAAATTTAACATGGCTCTAACTACTTGTGGGTATCTTCCTTTCCTAGATCTCATAAAGCATTGAAAGAAAATATAGAAAATATGCTGACATTCCTCTGAAGATGGTTTTCTTTACTCACAGCAAATATATATTTCATTCTTTTTTTTGTTGCCTTCCTATGTATATAATATCTCATTTCAAAACCAAAACAAGAGAGGAATTTTTTTAAAAGACATTTCAAATAGTGGTTAAATTCCACCTGTAATACCAATGACGCACATTACTCAACTTAAGTAAAGAGGTTATGGACAGTTGTTACCAAGTGTGAATATCCAGCTCCCCGCCAACATCAATTAAAAGGCCATCCACTGCAGAAGTTATACCTCGATTTCAGAGATATTAAAATTAATCATCCATAGTTAATTACCCTTCATATATTTAATAGAAGATATATAGGACACCCATAAATGTCAACCTTTCCCTATTTATTAAAAATACATTAAAATGTAAGCAGATTCTCTTGTACTTCACCTTAATTTAGCGTCACAATTACCTTTTCTGCAATAAATTATAGATTTTTCTTTTTCTGAGTATTATTATAGGCTCACTGATTTTCATGGATGTAACTGATTTCAATTGAACATCTCTCTCGTGCTGTTTATTGAACCCAGTACCCAATGCTTGCTAGGCAAACTAAGTTACATCTCAGTCCTTTGAATAGGTACCTTTGTTCTGTCAACACTATACAGACATTTTTAAAACATCTCTACTTTCTGAAAACAATTAAGACATTTTAAGCCTATTTTCCCCCTCCCTATCATAGGACATGTCATTAGGTTCTCTTAATGGCTGCTGGAATTAAAGACCAAAATCTGGTTACATACTAGGGTTCCAAATTAGACTGTTCATTTTAGTTCCTGTGTACCAGGATGATAGCACTGCTGGCCCAGTTTCATGTAAAAGGTATTTCTCTTGCAAATCTTGAATTTGTGTTGATTTCTCCACATGTAACAGAGAAGTATTCCAATCTAACTCTAAATCCTCTAAATTCTTATCTAGTACATAGGTTTCAAAATTTTTTCTATACAAAATATCTACTTTAAAAACCATCTTTGCTTTTATCATCAATCACCAAACTGTAGTAATTTCATCAATATTGCCAAATTCCCTTGATCACATTTTATATAAATTTACTCTTCATGCTCATGAATGGATAAATGAAATGTGGTGTGTATGTGTGTGTGTGTGTATGTGTATAAAATATTATTCAGCCTTACAAAGAGAGAAAATTCTGACACATGCTACAATGCAGATTAACCTTGAGGACATTATGATAAGTGAAATAAGCCAGTCACAACAAGACTAATAGCATAAGACTCTGTTTATATGAGATGCCTAGATAGTCACATTCATGCAGACAAAAAATAGAATGGTGCTTGCCAGAGACTGTGAAAACGGGGGATGGAGAATTGTCATTTAACGGTATAGAGCTTAGCTTTGCATGGTGAAAAGAATTCTGGAGACTGATTACACAAAATGCAATGAACTTAATACTGCTAAACTATACACTAAAAATGGCTAAAACAAAAAATAAATTAAAAAAAATGGCTAAAACAATAAATACACTTCACCACATTTAAAACAAAGTTTAAAAGTTAAGAATGCTCTTGGTTTCAATCCCCAGTTCCACAATAAATAAATAAATGATATATATAAGAACAAAATGGAGGCTGGGATTGTAGCTCAGTGGTAGAGCTCTTGCCTGGTACATGTGAGGCACCGGGTCTGATCCTCAGCACCACATAAAAATAAAATAAAGGTATTGTGTCCATTTATAACTAAAATATATATATACATATATATATTTAAAAATGAACCAAATGTACATGTGCCAGAATTAAGATTTGAAATAACTTTAAATGCTATCAAAATAGGCCAGATCTAACAATTTAACAGAGAACTATAAAATTCTGTTATGTTCAAATGAACCAGCTGTGACACTGGCTTAATGGCACTTCATGTGTAAATTTCTAGGAGAAATAGGAAAGAGTGTCTTGACCCTAGCTGTACAGAAGAATTTCTTGCAGCTCTTTGCAAACAGGAATGGCTGGATTCCTCCCCTGTAGGTTCCAAATGAGGAGGAGTAGGGGAGCCCAGCATGTGCATTTTCTTCAGTGTTTCATTTGTAAAACATGTCCAGAGTGAAGCATTGTGGTTTCAGGCAGTTTAAATTGGAATCTCTACTCCCATGCTCATTAGAAGGGGGCTTTGCACCAGATTATTTATCTAGGAAATGGGGGGTATAATTTTACCACTTTCATCACTTTATTATGAAGATAAAAAAAGATAACATCTTAAGAAGGTTGCCAGATTTATATAATAAAAATGTAAAATACCAAGTTAAATTTACATTTCACATAACAATTAAATTTTTTTAGATGTGGGTCCTCATGTAATATTTGGAAATAATTTATACTACAAACTCATTTAACTGAGCATCCTGTATTTTATCTGTCAACCATATGCCTGAAACATGGAACTCAACAAATGTGACCAAAACCCAATAACAGTCCCAAACTTCAGTTTCTATTTGAGCCCCCAGTGAGGTAAGTTGCTTAAACAGATGATGATGATTGATAGATGGATAATTAGATAGATAGATAGATAGATAGATAGATAGATAGATAGATAGATAGACAGACAAATAAAGTGATCCAAGTGTTATCCATACCAAAGGAGCTAAGGCTTCCATTGTTCTCTTCTGTGGTCAGATCAAGCTGGATTAGTTAATGATGAGGTAACTGGAGCAGGAGAAGACAGGATTTCAGGGTAATGGAGCAATTCCCTTCAAAGAACACAACACTGTAAGTGAAAGAGTCCTTGAGGTTTCTTCAGAGTTGTATGAGAGCACAAGGTGAGAACCCAGGTGGAAGAGGGCCTTAGACGCAGGCTTCAGCTCACTTTGAGGAAAGTTCTCAATGGTTAGAGCAGTTTGTACAGCCAGTAAGCTAGAACCTAAAGCAGTAGTGAGTTTCTTGCCAGTCGAGACTGAATGATCGATCACATGCCAAATAGGTCATAAAGGGGATTTCCTAATCGAGAGGTTGTACATATGGCCAGTGTCCTCTCAAATGCTCTCTGGTGAGGTCAGGTAGGGTTGGTGTTGATTTTGTGGCTCTTACTAAATCATGATTTCAGAGAATGTTTGATAATAATTAATGATGAAATATGTCTAAATGGGTAAACAATGAGATGGCGTTTAAATTATAATTGATTAACAAGTGTTGGCAAAGTGAATTTAAAATCAATCACAAACTTACACTTGAATGTGCAAACTTTTGTGATGAACTTATGTTTTGTGTGAGCAAGAAAGGCAGCTAATATAAAATGGGTTTTTGGGGCTGGGGGTGTGGTACAGTGGTAGAGCACTTGCCTCGCATGTGTGAGGCCCTAGGTTTGATCCCCAGCACCAGAAAATGGGGAAGCAATCTTAGGGGAGTTCCTAATTTGACTTGTTAGGAACCATTTAAAAAGGATTTAAGTGAATAAAAATAATACAAATTAAAAACTGATCCTCATATTGCAGATGCTAAGGACTTAACAGGACCTGACATAAACCTCCCAAATAATTTTGATTTTGACCCAATGTCATTTAGCTTGCCTGAATTTCAAATTCCTAAGCTCAAGCTTACCTTTATGGATCCCAGTACATTGCACCAAGATTGTAAAATGGTGAGCTATGCATGTCATTTTTTATTTGTTCTTTCTAGATATATGATAGTAGAATGTATTTTGACATATTATACATATATAGAATAAATATAACTTGTTCTAATTAGGATCCCTCTATTATGGTTATATCTGATGTGGAGTTACACTGGTTGTGTATTCATATATGAACATAGGAAAGGTATGTCCAATTCATTGTACTGTCTTTTCTATTTCTATCCTCCCTCCCTTCCCTTCATTCTCCGTTGTCTAGTCTAATGAACTTCTAATCTTCCCCTCCCTTGTTGAGGGGTAGTATCCACATATCAGAGAGAACATTCAGCCTTTGGTCTTTTGAGATTGGCTTATTTCACTTAGCATGATAGCCTTCAGTTCCGTGGATTTTACCAGCAAATGCCATAATTTCATTCTTCTTTAAGGCTGAGTAATATTCCATTATGTACATATACCACAGTTTCTTTATCCATTCATCTATTGAAGGGCATCTAGGTTGATTCCATAGTTTAGCTACTGTGAATTGAGCTGCTATAAACATTGAAGTGGCTGTGTCACTGTAGTATGCTGATTTTAAGATTTTTAGGTATAAACCAAGGAGTGGAATGACTGGGTCAAATGGTGGTTCCATTGCAAGTTTTCTAAGGAATCTCCATACTGCTTTCCAGAAGGGTTGCACCAATTTTATGCATGTCATCTTAATAGGGCAAAGAAACAAACCATTGCTTTCAGACCGTCATGCGATCAAGATGGTTCCAAATCACAGTTGGTGCACAGATGGCAATTTAAAATCCCTTTTAGTGATGAGTGAGGTTGTGCATGCCTAGAATCCCAGTAGCCTGAGAGGCTGAGGCAGGAGGATGGCAAGTTCAAAGCCAGCCTCAGCACTTAGTGAGGCCTTAAGCAACTTAATGAGACTCTGTCTGTAAATAAAAATATGAAAAAGGGCTGGAGGCGGGGGTGCTGGGGTTGTGGCTCAGTGGTAGAGCGCTTGCCTAGCAGGCATGAGGCACTGGGTTCGATTCTCAGCACCACATATAAATAAATGAAAAAAACAAAGGTCCATCAACAAATAAAAAATATATTTAAAAAAGAAAAGAAAAAAGGGCTGAGGATGTCAGGAGGTTGAGACAGGAGGATCTTGAGTTCAGAGCCAGCCTCAGCAATGGCGAGGTGCTAAGCAACTCTGTGAGATCCTGTCTCTAAATAAAATAGGGCTGTGGATGTGGCTCAGTGGTTGAGTGTCCCTGAGTTCAATTCCCGGTACCCAAAACCCCAAAACATAAACAGGACTTTATTTTGTAATAGTATTAGTCTGATTTAATTAGGGGGACAAACAACCTCTTGCCACATTAGCCTCTTCTTCCAGCCTCCCTAGAGGTTCCATGTGTTCCAGAAAAGGGAGTCCATAAGTCATTGGCCATTCTTGCTGGTTCTGTCAAAGCTGTGCATCTACTCAGCAGTTTACTAATTGTCCACTTTTGTACAAACTTCCTTTTTACTTTTAGATTTACTCTATTTAAAATATCAACAAAATCTCAGCTTATTTGTTTAATGCCATTCTGTACCATAAGAACACAAAAACACCAAACCTCATATTCCATAATTCCTACCTTGCAGAAAGAACCTTTTCAAGAAATCTGAAATTCTCAAGACTCTGAAATTTCCAGATTCAACTTTGAATTTGTAAAGTGACCCTTATCTACAGTTGAAAACTTCTTCCCTAGTGAAAAGGACCACTGGGAACTACTTTGACTAATGCCCCAACCCCAACACACACATATACAGGAAGACCAATGACCAGGGGATCCCTTGAACAGCAGAGCTTTAGGACTCAAAAACAAAAACAAAAACAAAACAGAAAAACAGTCTTCTTGGGGATTTTTGAGTTCAGAATGACCTGGCAGAATTTCTTAGTCTAGCCTAGAAAACTTGTCCAACAGATACATACACATATCCTTAATGTAACACTATTTCTAGGACAGATTACTTCCAAGTAGCAAACAAGTTAGTTGCAGATAAAAGGAAAGTAATCCCTTCATTACTTTGAAAAAATGAATTTTAGGCATATCAACCTTTTTCTAGAAACTTGCTACTTCATGTTACAGGACTGAGGGTGTAGTTCAGTGGCAAAGTACTAGCCTAGCATGTATGAGGTCTTAGGTTCAATCCCCAGCCCTTCAACAAAAAGCAAAACAAAACAAATTCATGTTACACATGACCCAAAAAACTCAATTCTGATAACATCAGAGCCATGCTTTGATCATTTTAATCTCTTAAATAAAATACTTCCATTGGGAAATATGTCACAGATTTACTTTAAAATTAGTAGATAAATAGGAAAGACTTTAAGTTAATCATCAGTAAAGTACAAAAACAAACGTTTGCTTTTCTATATTGGAGAACAAATTTACTAGAGTCTGATTTCTCTCATCATGCAGAGTTTAAAGACCATTTATAATCCTTCCTCATCTCCATCTTGCAGTCAGTCGGACCTATTTTCTAACACATCTTTGGACACTGGTCTCACTTCCCATTCTTGTCACTGCCAACCCAACCACCAACTCTATCTAGCCCAGCTGCTCTCACAACCTGCTAATTGAATAGTTACAATGGCCCTTTTATACATCTATCCAAACCCACTCCAATCCTCTACTTTGGCACCAAGTCATTCTGGGATTTTTCCATTGCACTTTTAAATGTGCATATTTTTGTATTGAAAATAGTCATCCATAAGATGCAAATATTTTACATTATTTTTCCAATTGAGATATTGGGGCTCTGTTGATCCATTGGTATTTTTTAAATGATGCCTCTGAGCTGAAGAGCTTCATAGTCTAATTAATCGAACAGAAATACTTAGCACATTAATTGAGCTTACGCATTCATATCACACATTAAATATGCACATCAAATACATTTGCAATGTATTTCCAGCTGGCCAGCCCCCATCCTTTCCCTTTCTCTCTCTCTCTCTTTCTCTCTTTTTTTTTTTTTTCCTGCTACATGTTTTCCCTGGTAACTATAGAACATAGATAAATAAATACTCTTCTTAGGTAAATGCTGAGTTTAAGCTGTGATCAAGATGATGTATTTCATTATTACTCACTGGAAAATAATAAATATTTAAATACAGATCTTACTCAAGGTGGATTATGTATTGTATCAAAACTGTGCTCTTCCCAGTGTCTGACCTCCACTCATTGGGAAAAGGATATTTCTGGCTGGGAAGACTCTTTCGTGTCTCTAATGTTGAGGGTGGAAGAATTTCCCTGGTTCTGACTCTACTGTCAGCAAATATATAAAAATGCATCTCAGGGAAATTTTGCTGCTGACTCCAGCTTGTCAGCCATAGACTGTGCATTTTGAGCTGATTGCGGAAGGGTTGAGTTAGAATAGGAGCACAGGAGGAGCAGTAATGATTCACATAGTGCTTGTCAAGAACCTTATGCTCGAATCCTTCCTCTTTTTTTCTAATATAACAAAATGGATTTTTCTCTTAATGAAAAAATAATTGCAACAGATTTCACTGCTGATTTTTATTCAAATACTCTCTCACCAAATCTTTTCTCAACCACAGAAATTTACTTTATTCCATAATAAAGAGTGTGGAACTCAAAGTTGTATAAGAAATCAACCATACTTGTGGGGGGAGGGAATCACAAGATTTTATCAGATTCCTTTACATAGTTCTCTTCTGTGATCAACTTATTTCTGCAAGTATGCAAGACGAAGGCTGCAAGACTGAAGCATAGAGCCCCACCGGAGATCACAGTATAGCACTGCTATTATAATTGTGTGGGTTGTGCAGCCCACAACCTGCACAACTATGTGGCAGTCTTGACTGTTGAGGCTCATTTTCCTACACTTCCTGAGTGTTACATTTACATATTAATATTGGTAGAAATTAAATAAATGCTCTATTTCACTGGTGAGCACCAACTATGCTCTCCACACACTGCCATGTAAGTCATTTGCTTTTAGCATAAGAGGGAAAAAAAAGATCTCCATATGCTAAGACCAGGCCAGGGCAATTGTGTTATTAAAGCAATAAATAAATAAGGAAACAAAATAAATTTCTAACATTGACCATCCAGGCAACTTAGCAAGACCCTGTCTCAAAATAAAATAAAAAGAGCTGGGGATTTTGCTCTCTGGTAGGGTACTTGCCTAGCATGCAAGATCCTGGATTCCCAAGCACTACAAAATAATAAATAAATATTTTTTTAAATCCTAAAATTACTAGTCAGCAGGCAGATGGATTTTATGTGATTTAAGATGCAAGATTTTGAAGTTTACCACTGCAGGTGAAATGATTCCACCCCTCCTAAAGTAAGCCTTCATTCTCTCCTACTACTGGTATTTCTAATCATGGCTGCTGGCCTCCTGCATCTGATTAATGTCAGCATATGGCTAAGATTGCTTTTTTTTTTTTTTAACCAAATATGTGGTTGCAAAGACTACCCAAATTTATACCTGAGCAGAAGGGCTTAAAGAGCTAATTTAAACAAGATTTCTTATAGTGATTTAAAGGGCTTTGTTATTAACAAACAAAATTAGCAGACTACATCTTTATCATTCGATAGATTCTGTAGTTCCAAACTGACATGTATATGTTAGAGTATTATTGATCCATGAAGCTACCAATTCCAAATTTTAGAATAATGGCATGGATTATTATTATTCATCAAGTGATAATATCTTCCAGTATAATCCTCTTTTTTGAACAGGCTTGGGCTCTGCTTTATGAACAGCTCAAACAACAGTGATGGAGGTGGAATTCGAAGTGTGCAAGATGACTTATACCTTAATCTCTTTCTCACCGTTTGGTCGTGACACCTTGAAGTCCAGCAGGAGATTGGTTTCTTTTATTATCCAGAATTCTTTAGACTCCAAATGTCCTTTAGAAGCTTGTCATTGGCATGAAAATATTAACAATAAAATGTTTATCTCTTTAGAACAAAAATTCTCACAACATATTGTGGTGTAAAAAAGGACTCTATGGGGCTGGGGTTATGGCGCAGTGGTAGCGTGCTCGCCTAGCACGTGGGAGGCACTGGGTTCGATCCTCAGCACCACATAAAAATAAAATAAAGATATTCTGTCCACCCACAACTAAAAAAATAAATAAATATTTTAAAAAAAAGGACTCTATGGTCAAAGCAGATTGGGAAATGCTGAATCAAAGTGAACCTACTCTAGACTTCTCAAGGCCTTAAAGATGCTCAAATGCATTGAGAATCTTAAGAGATTCTAGTAAGCAGCATTTCTGCAATTTATGATAATAAAGGATCATATACTTGTGGTACTGATGTTTCACAAGTCACCTATAGGGAAGCCTGGTGTCCTTGCCAGGTGAACTCCATCTCATGTCCAAATAAAACAACTGCAGATGTGCTCAATGACAAAGTAGAATTCGTCAGGAGGCAATGAGGCCAAAGGCTTTAGTTTTTAGTGGAAGGAATAAGAAGATATAAAATCTCCCCTGCTTCTTCAGAGGCCCTCCCTGAGCAAGGGTGAGATGACTGAGATGCACTTCATTTAGGAATATGAAATCTATTCAGGGTGCTCTCAGGATGCTCTGAATGGGCATCTCGAGCCAGCTCGGATTCCGACTACAGAAGAGATTGGAATCTCCTTACACGTTCTTCTCCCAGGAATGTGGAAGTAAATCTGCAAGATCTGGACATTGCTTCCCGCTGAGGGGACTCACTGGGTTTTTAAGGCAGAAAGGCAGATTCTGGTTTTATGGGGCTTGAAAGTTATCCAATTTGGAGGTGGGGAAACCTGTTGAAGAAAAGAACACAAAATTATGGGGGGAAAGGACTATTTAAATGAGGGAAAAAAATCACAACAAGCAAGTTTTTAAAAGATTTTAACACTGACAAATATTATGACTCACTCCTCCAGAAAATTTTTATTAACTGCTTAATTACCTGCATATTTTTAAAAATTGTTTTTGCTTCATGCTTGTTTGCTTCTTCACATGAAGATTTCACATTTTAAAAGAATATATTATATAGAATCGAAAGAGAATCCAGGCTTTTCTCTGGTGAGCTTGTCTGAAATTTGTTTTTTTGTTATTGATAATCTCAAAAAGTTTCTTTCAGTACCAGGAGGTAGTGTAGTTCAGTGGTAGAGCACTTGCCTAGCACATTTGAGGCTCTGAGTTTGAGCTCTAGTACCACTAGAAAAAAAAAATAGAAGAAAAGAAAGAAAATAAAGTTTCTTTCAGTATCTGTTTTAGTCCATTTTGGGTTACTATAACAAAATGTCTGAGCCTAGTTGACTTATAAAGAAAAGTTTCATTTAGTTCATAGTTCTGGAGGTCCAAGAGTGTGAGGCAGCATGTGCTTGACTGCTGGTGAGGGTATCGTGGCAGATGGCATCACATGGTGGGAGTGCATTTGAGAATGGAGGGTCACAACATGTAAAAGAGGCAGAACACCAGAGATAAGCTTACTTTATAATAACCAGTTCTCAAGATAAGTAATCTAGTCCCAAGAGACTAACTCACTCCCACGAGACCTAATCCAGTACCCTGAGACCTAATCTAGTCTTGAGAGACCTAACCCAGTCTCTTGAAAAAGATATTAATCCATTCGCGAGGACTCCACCCCCATGACTTACTCATTTCTTTTATGGGAAATCAAATTTCAAAAGGTAGTTTTGGTGGGATGAACCAGATCTAAATCATAGCAGCATCATATCTTATTGGAAATGTCATGTCGAACTTTCAAAGTGTTGAATTTGGGAAAACTTTTACCTAGTTTCTTTCATTTATCAGATTTCAGAGCATTTCAGTTGTTTCTTGTCAGTGATTAAGGCAACTCCTCTTTGAATTGAAGACACTCGTGGAACAGTTTGTCATCCATGTGCTCTTGCAGCAGCTTGATAATGAGTTTTCTGTGGAGCTTTGTGTGTGCCTGCGTACCACAGTGCCAGGTGAGCAGTGGGCAGCAGGAATTTTAGCACAGTGGGCAGCAGGAATTTTCCTTAATAATGATTGCTGTACTCGATGGCTGGCACTAACTCCACTATACACAGAAGGACTGTGACTCCCAGATGGATCCCATTAAATTCAAACTGAATGTATCCTCAATTTAACTTCCCATTAGCCTCATCACCCAAATGGCCATGCCACTCCAGTAGTTCCCACCTGTGTTGAGGGTGGGGAAGTCGGAGTGGAAAAGAACAGTGCTATCAGTTAATGGTAGTGACTAGCAATTTTTTTCAGTGCTAGGGATGGAACCCCAGACCTTGTGCATGCTAGGTAAGTGTTCTACCAATCACTCCTCAACCTTAATTGAAGTTAAAATATCTTAATTTTGGATTTTTTTTTTTTTTTTGGTACTGGGGATTGAACTCAGGGGTACTCGACCACTGAGCCACATCCCCAGCCCTATTTTGTGTTTTATGTAGAGACAGGGTCTCACTGAGTTGCTTAGCACCTCGCCGTTGCTGAGGCTGGCTTTGAACTCACGATTCTCTTGTCTCAGCCTCCCCAAGTGCTGGGATTACAGGCGTGCCACCACGCCCTGCTTTAATTTTGGAAATTTGACAGAAACACATGATCTTGTAAACATATCGGATCTTTCCTTCACTGAATGGAGGCTTCTGATAAATCTCTAAGTTTTAGCTAGCACATACCTTTTGCCGTTCGTCAATTTCCTCCTGCTGGGAACTTGTGTGCAGTGCTGGGGGTGTGGGCAGCCATCTTGTGACCACAAAAGGACAACAGGAGGACAAACACATGCTGAGACAGAAGCACAGGAAGATGGAAGGCTCCAGCCCTAATGTCACTGTTTACCTTCAGACTTCTTTTTTTTTTTAAATATCTTTATTTTTTTATTTTTATGTGGTGCTGAGGATCGAACCCAGTGCCTCATGCATGGGAAGCAAGCACTCTACCACTGAGCTACAATCCCAGCCCACCTTCAGACTTCTTGGTACATGAAAAATATTTGTCCTGTTCCTTGTAATTTGCTTCTGAATGCAATCACAAATTGAAATATTTCTTGTTATAGTGATTTTTGAATTAAGGATCCAGAGGGCAAAATTTCTTTTTCTCCCTTCTGTTAGACTTTCAATATTGTAAAAATTAGTTGGTCTATGCAATGCAATGAATAATGCACATTGTTTTTACAAGACTTTTTTATACTTCTCATTGACATTTTAAAATTTTGAAATATTTGAAGTCAATATTATGAAATGTTAATAATCTACTATCAATGTTTGAGTTAATTTTTCAGTTTAATTTAAATTTCACTGCAATAGTCTGGTTGCAGGGGCTGAGGGGTTAGCTCAATGGTAGAGTAACACACATATACACACGCACAAAATCTGGTTGCATGGAGATTTCATTTTAGGATGTAATATGATTTAAGAGGATTTGTATTATAGACTTTTGTATCATATGTCTTTATTTTGTCCTTTTATAAAATATAAGTGATCATTGGTGTCTATCAATCACAAATGATGTAAATGAGTTTGCTGTAATCTCTTTGTGTGCCATGGTTAAGGTATCAAATAGTACATCTAGGAGGTATTTTGCTTGTGCCTTAATATGCATATTAGGATTCTGTATAATAAGATTTTAAGTGTGTCCAGAATCATTTCTTAAGTTAATGGACATTGGACTTTTCTCAGGGTAATGCTTTAGAATTTATCATGTTTTTGCTGAGAGGCTTCCAGACATTCTTCACCTAGATCATATATAAGGGATGGATGAGTTTTGCCTGACTTTGGACCACACTTGAGTGATCCTTACAGTTCAGTGATATCAGTTTTTATATTTCACTCTATGCATCTGGGTTTCTGCTTGTTACCTCACACATCACTTCGCAGTTAATTTTAGTTCATAATATGTCATACAATCTCCCTTCCCTCAATGTGCAGTTTTCTTTGGTTGTAGAATACACCACTCCATTCTTTTATTGGTAAATAATTGAACCTTTACTTATAGCAAATTACTTATTCGTTCATTCAAGAAATATTTAATGAGTGTCTCTAACAGATTCAGTTCAATGCACTAAAGATATAGTTCACACTCTTATTTCATTTTATTTAGTTTGGTACTAGAAATTGAGCCCAGATGTGCTTTACTACTAAGCTACATCCCTGGTCCTTTTTATTTTTTGATAGGGCCTTGCTAAGTTGCTAATGGTCTTGTTAAGATGCTGAGGCTGGCCTCCAAGTTGGGAGCCTCCTGCCTCAGCCTCCTGAGTTACTGGGATTGCAAGTGTGTGCCACTGTGCCCAAGATGTAGTTCAAATAGCAATGAAGTTCTTGCTCTCATGAAGTTTCTTTATTTTGTCCTTCTGTAAAATATAAATAATATAATAATTATATAATTATATAATATAAATAATTTTTATTAAACACAAATGTTGTAAATGACTTGACATCATTTACATTCAAAAATAGTTCTCACTGAGCCAGGCATGGTGGCGCACGCCTGTAATCCTAGCTACTCAGGAGGCTGAGGCAAGAAGATTGCGAGTTCCAGGCCAGCCTCAGGAACTTAGTGAAACCCTAAACAATGTAATGAGACCTCGTCTCAAATACACACACACACACACACACACACACACACACACACACAAAGGGCTGCGGATGTGGCTCAACGGTTAAATGCCCCTGGGTTCAGTTCCTGGTACCAAAAAAAAAAGTTCTCATTAAACTGGAAAAAACAGAAGTTAACAACAATAAATAATGCTTTAACACTAGGAATGGATCTGGGACATAGTGGAGAGCTGGTTTCCTAAAAATCATAATTGAAGGAACTCAAAGACCAGCAGCTCAAAAGCCTCTCCCACTCTCCCACTCTATCCCATTTGACTGAAATAGTCTTGTGTCCTCCTCTGCTAAAATTCTCCCTTGTACTTCAACTCATGGTACTGATACCATTCTTTTAAGGGCTGGAATTGCTCATTAATAGCTCAGTCATGAGTATGTTTAGGAAGGACTTGAGAAAATATTGTAAACTTTTTTTAAAGGTTTTAAAAAATTTTTTTTAGTTGTAGATGGACACAAATATCTTTATTTTTATGTGGTGCTGAGGATCGAACCCAGTGCCTCACGCATGCAAAGCAAGTGCTCTACCACTGAGTCACAATCTCAGCCCCTATTATAGACTTTTAATGGTACTGAATCATAGCATGTTAAAGCTGGAAGGGAGGCAGTCTAGAAATATTATCTAAGAGCTACCTGGATCATCAGAACAATTAGGACCTTGTACCCTAAGGGAATGGCCCATCAGGTGTCCATACTCCAGGATACTTTTTCCTTGTGATAATATGAACCTGAAGAGGTTAATGGGAGGAGATACCAAAATACAAATGAGACTCACAGATAGGTGGATTGAAGGAAGAAAGTACAGAAGATGAACTTTGCTATTTCTATTAGAATTAACCTTGCTCTACCAACCAAAAAAGAAAAAGAAAAAGAAATATCTAGACTTAATGGCTTCATTCTTTCATTATTCATCTTTCATCAGTTGTGTATGAGAGTGATATAGAAGTTACTATGAAAGATGATTACCAAGTAATTGATTATTTAAGCCCAAAACACTTTCAAACTTTGATGAGGTATTCCTGCTTATATTGCTTTGCAGTTCACTGACTTTTAGTTCTGGGCTTCTCCTAGTTAATGGAAAAATCAAAGATAAACAGTCAATTTGAGGAGGGCGGTGTTTTCATTTTGGGAGCTAGGGATTGAACCTAGGGCTTTGCACTTGCAAGGCAAGGGCTTTACCACTGAGCTACATCCCAGCCTAAGTTGATTTTTAATGGGGTCACTGTGGACATTTTGGTTGGGTATTGTACAGGACTGTTCTGTACGCTATTGGGTATTTAGCATCTCTGACTCTTAGACACTAAGTGACAAAGGCACCTCCCCCTTGTCAGTATGATAAACAAAACTTTCCCCAAACATCTCTACCAGAGAGTGGGCTATATTATCCCCATTGATGAGAACCACTGATGATGAGAGAGACTTAAATACATCACTTCCAGGCGATGTGATCCGTGGTAGGCATGATGTTGTGTTCAGTGCTATGGGAGCACAGAGGGAGGAGCCCCACTGAATCTGGTGGCTCACACAGGCATTTGAATGAGGATCATTCCTATCAAAATAATCCAACAATGCCATTCTTATTCAAAGCTTTTGATAACTTCTCTTCTGGGTTTACTTTTAGAGCCTGAGTCATGTTCTTTTGAATTTGTTCAACAGAGTAAACTTCCTTCTTTTGGAAATATCTCAAAGTCCCTGTAGGCAAGCCTGTGAATAAGATGAATGAACAAGCTGGACAATATTATTTTTAGTTAAAAACTGCTTCGCAGAACACAAAATTATGAGCTGACACTTAGCAGTTTTTGAATTATGGAAAGCATTTGGTCCTGGTATTTATAAGAAGTACCACTTAGTTCATTGTTTTTCATGTTCTTATTATCATGAAGTTGTTATCATTCTGTTAGATGCTGTGGATACAGAAACAAACAAACAACAACAACAAAAAAAACAATTTCTACCTTTAAGGAGTTCACTATCTAGTGAGGGAGAGAAACAAGAAAACTAAAAATACGATGAAAATGTACAAGTACCTTCTAGAAAAGGCAAATGTATGCAGCCATGGCACATGAGGAAAGGGCTCTTGCTTAACCAGACAGGGAGGATTCTGTGAAGTTTGCTGAGGGAAATTGATGCTTTTTCTGAGTTTCTAATGTACAGTGCTAATTGGAGGAGAGATCGAAGATATTCTAAGCAGGAGCAGCATCACAAGCAAAGATACGAAGAATTAAACACGGGGTATGCTCCGTGAGCTTTAAGTTATTGGGGGTCTGGAGCTGCTGGTATGTTAGGGAAGGGCAGGAAATGACCTTGGTGAGTAGACAAGGTCATTGTCCTACCTCTTTTATGTCCCATACCAAGGAATTTGAACTCTGTATTGAAGATGAAACATGCTGTGAAGGATTTACAGAGGAGAAATCGTCCATTATACATAATTCCACGGGGCTGGAGTTGTTGCCTGACATGCATGAGACCCTAGGCTGGATCCCCATACTGAAAATAAAAACAGGAAAATGAATGAAAGGGAGATGAAAACAGAGATAGAAGTTCAGATGCTAAGAGAGATGGAAGAGATGATGAAGTCCTAAATAAAGAGGTAAGAATGGAAACTGAATGGAAAGGAAAGATATTTTTAAAAATCATATAGTAACTAATTAAAGCATGGTCCTGAATCAGGAAAAAAGTTCCATTGTGATGAATGGATAGTAGAAACTTTCTGTGGAATCAAGATAGTTTAGAAACCAGTAGATGCAGGGGAATTACATAAATGGTAAAGATGGTATTTTAATTTAGTAGGAAATTAATGGAATATTTAATAAAAGGTGCTGATTAGAAGGGTATATTGGTTTCCTAATTCATAAATTACGAAAAACCTGGTGGCTTGAACAATATAAATATATTGTAGTTCTGTAGGTCAGAAATCTGATCTGAGTCTCAAATCAAAGTGTTAGTAGGGCTACATTCCTTTTTGGATTCCTTAGGTAAGTATCTATTTCTTTCCCTTTTCCAGTTTCTAGATGCTACCCCTCATTCCTTGGTCCTTGGCGCCCATCTTCCATCTCCAAAGCCTGCGACATTGCATTTTGTCTAACCATTCTTCAGCAGTTATCTTTCTTCTGTCACAGCCAGAAAGTGTTTCACATTTTTGGACTCATTGATTAGATTAGGCCTACCCATATAATCTTGAATAATCTCCTCTTCTCAAATTCTATAACCTTAACTACGTCTGGAAAATCCCTTTTGTCAGTAAGTTAACATCCACAGGTCTGGGCTTTGGGGTATGGACATCTCTGTGTATTCATTTTTCTACCTACTATGGGCGAAAAATGTTAATTTAGATCCCTTCTTCACATCCTAAAGCATAAATTACTGATGAATTAAATATCTTAACATAAAAATTAACAGAAGTACCAATATGGGGAAAAAAAGAAGAATATTTTAAAATAAAAAAGTCCTTCCTGGATGGAATAAGAAACTCAGTGTCATAAATAAAACTAGTGACTTGACTAAATATTTAAATTATTTAAAATGAAAATCATAAAAGAAATGAAAATCATAAAAAGTTATAACTTTAATAGACAAGCATCAGATTAAGAGAAAATATTTGCAACATGTATAACAGGGAAAGATAATATCCTTAAAGAGTATATGTAAAGAGTATCTACAAACCACTAAGAAAAAAAACCCCACTAGATAGAAAAATGGGCAGAAGGTAAAATAGATGACTTAGAGAAGAGTAACCAATAAACATAGATGGGGGGAAAACTAAACTTTAGTTATCAGGAAATGTTTTTTAAGAATTTCTATAGCTGTTTAGTAAATCTTTAAATAAAATCAAAGAAATGATAAAATATATTAAGAATAATGATTCCTTTGGGGAGTAAGGAGCTTTAACTGGGAATTTTAACCTACTGATAAATATTTTATTTCTTGGTCTGGGGGTGTACCTCAGCAAAAATAAAAATTTTGGGATTGGGATGCATGTGCACAAGGCCCTGGATTCAATCCCCAGCACTGAAAGAAAAAATTCTCAAACTGAGTGGCAAATTCATAGATGCATATGTTAATCATTAAATTCCATTAGTGTGTATATATATATATATGTTTTATTTATACTTTTGTGTATTCAAAGTTTTATGATTTTTAAAAAACATTAAAAACAGAAAAACTGGTTTTAAAACTTTTTATTTTGTTTTTTTTTTTAAGTATTTTTTAGTTGTATGCAATATCTTTTATTATTTATTTTTATGTGGTGCTGAGGATCGAACCCGGTGACTTACGCATGCGAGGCAAGCGCTCTACCACTGAGCCACAGCCCCAGCCCCTAAAACTTTTTATTTTGAAACAATTTATTTGAAGTAATTTCAAACTTACAGAAAAGTTGCAAGAATGGTACAAAGAAATCTCATATACTTTCTGTCCAGAGACCCTATTCAAGTTTCGCCATTTGTCCCAATGATATTCTTTATAATAAAAGAATCCATTCCAGGTTTATGTGTTGTAGCATTTCTCTAATCTCCTTCATCCTGAAATAATTCTTCAGTTTTTTCTTGTCTTCCATGACTTTGTGGTCGATAATGCTGTAGAATGTCTCTCAACTTAGGCTTATCTGAAGTTTCCTTTTGATTAGACTCAGGTCATGCTAGAACATCATGAAAGTGAAGCCGAGTTCTTGCTGCATCCCATTGAGTAGCCCATGATGTCAATTTGTACCATTTCCGGTGGTATTAGTTCTATCAGTTGATTGAGATGGTATTTGCCAGGTTTCTTTTTTTTTTTTTTTTTTTTTATAGATGGACACAATGTCTTTATTTTATTGCTTTGTATGTGGTGCTGAGGATCGAACCCAGGGCCTCACGCATGCGAGGCAAGCGCTCTACCGCTAAGCTACAATCCCAGCCCCTTTGCCAGGTTTCTTGACTGAAAGGTATTTCCCTTTGTGATTAACAACTTTGTAATTGATAAGTTTTGAGGGGGAAGTACTTTGAGACTATAAAATTCTGTTCTTCATTTCATTTTCACCCACTAGAATTGATAGCCATTGGTGTGAATTTTTACCATGCCGATTATTTAAAAGTGATTTTCCTATTTCATCTTTCCTTTTACAGTTATCAGCACAGACAGCATGATTTCCCTAGAGCCCCTACTCTCAGAGATATCCACCACTAACATTAATTTTTGTCAGTCTGGTGGGGAGTTTTCTCTAGATGCTCAGGTCTCAGAGGGAGAAGCCAGTGGTTGGACTGGTCCAGAGTGGGTTCAGTGAGTGACATTTCAAAGGAGTAAGAAAGGTAATGGACTTGGCAAGAGTTGGGTTGAAGGAATGGATCATGAGGTCTAGCTGGAGAAGGAAGGAAGGAAAGGCAGAGACAGCTGACAGATTAGGAAGAGCTGAGGAAGGTTGGAGGACCCAGAACCTTGCACAATGCTACAGTGGTGGAGAGGCAGCTCTGGAGCAGGGCAAAGATATTAGAGCACTTGGTTTCAAGTGCTGCCTCCGTTTTTTATTTTGGATTTCTCATATGCTCACACATGTTTTAGAGCCTTTGTATTCCACCTCATTGTTTAAGTGCATGGAGCGATTCTCATCAACTGAAGTCAAGAAACACCTCAACTCTGTCTTCACTTGTGAGCTGAACAATTTTGAGAGTTTCATACCAACTTTGAGGTTTTGTTTCACGATGTAATAGCAACATGTTATTTTGTTTCAGTTGCTATTTTCCTCACTGAGACATTAATTCTTTCAGTTTCTGTTGACAAATCAGAAAAAAAAATGGCAAACTTTTGTTGCTTTTGCTCATAATCCAAACCAAAACTTTCTTTTGTTCAAGGTTTCTTAGATTGAATCTGTTCAAAATTTGACTTCTCAGTCATCAGTACCAGAGGCAATCCTATTTGGAAGTCCCAAATTTCAGAACTTTTGAACGTTTTCCTTAGGCCTATAATGTTATATCCTATGAAAGTTGTCTTCTCCAACTTCAGACTTTATGTTAAGGTCAAATATACTTCCTCTTACCATTGTTTTGGGGCTCACATAATCTTTAACATGTCAAGTGAGTTGTTGCAGAATTTACATGACTGAAAATTTAGTCTCAACTCTTTGTCTAAATAACAGTCCCTTATTTTCAGCTAGTGCAGAAAAACCTCCTGTGCTACTGAAACTACAAGTTAAAATGTATTGCAGTCTCCTCAGTTCAGACAGTTCCTCCTGTTTCCAGGAATCACAAGAGAAAACAATTGGTCCCCTTAGTTTGCAATACTCCCAGGTTGTAATTTGTGATTTCAATTACCTGTACTCAAGGAGAAAGATATCAATATGGATAAAACCACTGATCACATGCCAAAGCATTCCTCCTTGTCAGCTCAGCATCTGAACTGCTATGACAAACATTAACTATAGGGACACTGGGACCAGGAAGGCAAATGTATTCTCCTGCTCCTTAGATACTGCTTTAAATACTTCTTCCTTGTGAAGAATGAAATTGATGTATAGAGTAAATA
The DNA here is from genome assembly GCA_004024805.1 of Geosciurus inauris. Classification (NCBI taxonomy): domain Eukaryota; kingdom Metazoa; phylum Chordata; class Mammalia; order Rodentia; family Sciuridae; genus Geosciurus; species Geosciurus inauris. The sequence goes on from PVHX01011319.1 coordinate 41,213, forward strand.
TCATCAGCAAGTCAAACCAAAAACTACTTCCTCTTCCTCTTCTTCGTTTCTTCCTTTTTTTTTTTTTAATAAAAATCATGGAGGGAACTGGCTGCTTAAATGTCAGACTCACAGCAGTAAAGAGCCTGTTCATGTTTCAAAGGCTCTGAAAGATGTCCAGAGGACAAATAAGGTGCACAGGGGGAATCCACACCTTCTCTATCTTTTTTTGCCTCTTAATCAAGATTCCAACTCATGTCTGTCTGATTCTCTTAACTGCTAGATTATGAAAAATTAGGTCTTTGAAATGAGAATGAGAAAGAAAAAATGTCATCATGTATATTCATTTGGTTTGGGAATAAAAGAGTGCCCTGTAATTTGGTATAAGAGACAGGGATGACTCATTACAACTATGAAGGTTATTAAGGAAATGAATAAATCGGTCACACCACTCCAACTGTGCTTGTCATTGCAGTAGCCTTTCCAATTTCCCCATACGATTGGTAATCTCTATTCCATATTTTCTTATATGGAATACAAGACTCTTTCTGGTGTAACAATAAATATTAGAATAGTCTTCAAATCTATCCTCAGATGGAGCCATAAAAAGCTGTAACTAGAGCAGGTGCAAGCTACCTCAGAACCCTGAAAAGAGTCATTCAAAATTACAGCACTGAAAATGCACTGAATTATCCAATGCAATAAAAAGCATATATAAAATTTAATAGTCATCAGTATAAAAGGCTATAATACTTGCAAATTAAGACTGTTTTGATAATGTTAAGTTAAATTGATACCCCAAACCAGGAAAGTGGTACAAAGCCTACACTCACACATATTTTTTTCAGTTTAGTAAGTCTATAAATGTTTAACAAAAAGAATAAAAGCAATATACATTATGGCAGCTTTGTTTGACTGTATTTAGACAAGCAAGATCTCAAGCTTCTCTGTAGTTTTCCTTATAAAGCTGAAATGGATTGAGAATGCATTTCAGCTAATGTTTTGCCTTTGGTTACTTTGATCACCAGGCTTGGAGTTTTAATTCCACTGTTATTTTTGCCTGCTGTACAACGTAGGTTATGACTGTTGCCACCGGTGACATCTTTACCCAAGCCTGTTTATCTCATGCGGAGTCAATGAAGAGGAAAGATGGTGAGAAGCTGAAGAGCACACTTTCCTTCATGTCCTGTCTGTGATGGGAAGCTCCATGACATTCCCTCCAGAAATCAAGAAGTATATCCATGGAAATGAAAATAAATAAAAGATCTATGCAAACAGTTGAGAGCATGGACTAGGACCTTTTGCAGACTTGTGTTCCAATCCTGGTTTCTTCCCTTTACTTGAATGACCCTGGACAAACTCCTTCTAAGCCTCAGTTTTCTCACGTGTAAAATGAGGCTAACAATAGTACCTGTCTCCTAGGACCACTTTAGATAATACATGCAAATACTGTACAAATGGAAGGCATTCAAAGATCCTAGCTAATAAAACATTCATGCTATTAATAGAAAAATATTTTTGTTTGAAAAACACACTATTCTTTTGGTTGGAGATGCTCCCACAGGCTTTTGGGGTTCTTTTCTAGCAATGATATTGAACCTAAAAATGCTGTATTAGCATCAGTTTGCTAGTTGAGAAGAGAAGTTCTGGACAAAATGGTAAAGTCTGCCTTTGATGACCAGTTCTGTTTCAAATTGGATTTCATAGATAGATAGATAGACAGACAGATGTATAAGGACACAATACCTTTATTTTATTTATTTAGTTTATTTTTCTGTGGTGTTGCGGATAGAACCCAGTGCCTCACACATACTAGACCAGCACTCTACCACTGAGCCACAACCCCAGCCCTGGATTTCTCTTTCTATTGACCACTCCCTTTCCCATTGAGACCCTCAGCGTTTGCATGACAAAGGCTCTTCCTGTACCTTTTTGCCTTCCTTTGAATATGTTCCTGTGCCTTTCCTCAATGTATATGGTAATCAGGATATAATTTTTTGGCCCAACTATATTAAAATCTATTCTAATTATTTATATGATTTTTCTATGGCCCTGTTCCTTTCTATTATTGAGTGCCTGCTACCATATTTTGTTGAATCTAAAATACAATGATTATAACACGTGCCTTTATTTTATGTTATGCAAAGAAAGTGAGGGAACTTATCAGTTATAAGAGACAGCTTGACTTCACATGAATTAATAGGTAAAAATAGGTATTGCTTGAGGTGGTGGGAAACTAGATGTGAACAAATAAAAGTCTGCCTTAATGGAGCTTGCATCCTACTCTAACAAATGCAGAAATTCAAAAAGAGAGAGTAGTATAATTTCAGGTAGCCATGGAGAGCTCTAAAGAAAAGTTAAGTCAGATGGAAGAAGTGTATGGTAGAGTGGTTGGGAGGGCACATTCTCTGAGGAGGGGACACTTGTATACAGACCTGAATGAACTGAGGGAATAGGCCATGTTACAGTTTGGTGGAAGAGCTTTCCAGACAGAGGGAAAAGTAAGTGAGGTTCAAATATTCTTGCTCTGTTTGAGCTCTAAGAAAGTCAATAAATACATCTCTTCCCTTGTGAAAAGCAAGTAAGGCTAAGTGAGATCAAGGGGGAGGTTGTGGATCTAGACAGAGGCCAGATCATTATGGACCCTGAGTTTGGATTTTCTTTTTAATGTGATGAAAACTACCGAAGGGTTTTAAGCAAGACAATATTGGCTATTGTGTGAGAAATGGAGGACAGAAATGTGGGACTGGAAGCAGGGAGATGCATCATGAGGTCATGCATCATTGCTTTAGTTCAGTGAGAGATAATGAAGGCCTAGACTGGGTGGTAGCCACGAAGAAGAGAAGAAATGTTAAAATGGTTTTGTTTTTTAAATGTTTTTAAAAATACATTTTCTTCAGTGCTAGAGATCCAACCCAGGGCATTGAGCATGTTTGGCAAGAACTCTGCCACTGAGCTACACCCCAAGCAGGAATATCACTTAGGGAGGATAAGGTCTCACTAGATTTGAATTCCTGGGTTTGAGTGATCCTCCTGCCTTAGCTTCCTGAACAGCTGGGACTTTAGGTGCATGGCTAGCTCAGGAATATACTTTTAACATGCAGTATATCTGGACTTAATTAGATGGATATGGGAAGTGAGAGCAGTGTGGAATCAAATATAATTCCTTGGGGTTTAGTCTGATCAGCCATTTACAGAAATGGGAATGCTGGAAAAAAATCAGGCTTGGAAAATCAATAATTCAGTTTTAAATATACTAGTTAATGGACCAAAAGAAGCTGTTGAGAAGCAGGTGGGGTGGATATTTAAGATTGGAACTCAAAGAGACGTCAGGGCTAGAGAAATACATTTTGAACTAATCTACATAGAGAGGTTTTCAAACCCACATGGTGTCATCCTCTAGGCTGGTCCCCTATTAGAATCACCTGGGTTGGTTTAAAACTTGTGAGATCCTGACTCTATCCTCAGATATTCTGATACAAAAGTGGCCTAAATATTGTAGTTCTCTTTGAAAGCTTCTCAGATGATTCTAATATGCAAGAACCAAGAGTACCGCAAGAACCAGGAGAACCAAGGCACAAGGAGTGAGGTAGCTCATTGTAGGAAGAGAAGGAAATCAAGGACCAAGCCTTAGAGGGCTCCAATATTCAGTGACTCAGAGACAGAGATGGGTCCAGCAAGGGGACTGACCAAACACAGGCATCAAGGTAGGAGGAAGATGTAGATAGGATCCCAGAGGTCAAATAAAGACAGAGGTTTAAGGAGGAGGGAGTAATCATTGGAATCAAATACTGATAGGAGGACTAGTAAGACAAGGACTGTGAGTTAGATGTTAATTAGTTAATTAGTTAATTAGATGAAGTGTATTACAAAAAGAATGGAAGATAACAAATGTCTCCTCAGTCTTTCTAATTGTGCATCTGTTCATTAGGCAAAATTGGGAGTCATAAGACATTTTATAACTCAAAAATAGTTTAAAATGCTAAAGGTAATATAATATTACTAAGCCCCCCGACCTTTAAAAAGGATGATAAATCTAAAGAATAAGCCATAGACTATTTGGGTAATTGAATAAAGGGAAAATTACCCATAATTCTGTTGCACTAATACAACCACTATTATTTAATCATTCATTCACTTTCATTTAGTGAGTTCTACTCTGCAGCAGGCTGTGTCACGGGAATATAGAAATGAATTCAGCAGAAGTTTTTGCCCTTAAGGAACTCAAGACCAAGTGGAGAGGTGGACATGTAAAAACACCATTATTAAAAAAAGTGATGTTATGTAATAAAGGTTATAGGCAGCATACTACCATGGGAGCAGAGAAGACTGGGGACTTAATATTGCATGTTAAATGGTAATTATGAAGAGCACCTTAGCACACTGGAAAATTGCTCATATTTTAATATTAGTGATAAAAACAAGATGGAAAATTGGTGTACTCCATGCTTATAACTATGTAAAACTATGATCTCCAAAGGTTTTCCAGCCAAGAAAGGCTTGAGCTGTGTCTTGGATGGTGCACCAGGCAAGGAAAGGAATTCCATGCTGGAAGAAGGTAAGGAAAGTGAAGAGAGTGTATAACCTGTTTAGCCACTGTGATAACTTTGGTGTGGCTGGAGTGTGGTATTCCCATGAGGGAGTAACCAGAGGTAAAACTGGAAAGACAGGAAAGTGATAACAAGATAACAAGATAAAAATCACACAGTGCTAGAGAGTTTGAACTTTATGAGTAGTCACAAAACAATTTTAAAGTAGAAAAGCATATTCAGATTTGGTATGACAAATTTAACTATGGAAGTTGAACTGAAAGGGGCTAAAATTGAAGGCAGGAAGATTAGTTAAAAGATGTTGCAAGAATCTAGGAAGGAAATAATAAAAGCTTGAACTAAGGCAATGAAAGAAGGATGGATGGATGAAATGAAATGAATTCAAAGGAATTTTTAGTATGTAATAGTATAGTATATATAGGAACTGGTAAGTCATGGGGGTATGGAAAATGGGGAGTGGATGAAACACTGAATGACTCCTACATATCTGGTTTGCCTGTGTCTTTATTTTGGCTCTTATTTCTGGTCCTATTTCTACTCAAGGCAATGATTATAGAAGGAAGAAATTTGATGAACCCATTGAACATGCAAGGGAAGATATGTAGTAGTAAGTTTGAATATACTGGAGCTCTGGAAAGAAAAATGTTATTACGTGTGTGATTCTTGAGGTCATAAGAATGGATGAGACTGGAGAAGTTGTGTGTTTCCCTTTCTAGTCGTTTTATTCTAACATATTTATTTAGTTATAATAATTGTTTATATACATACAATTTTCTTTTTCCTTGTTCACCTTACATTATATCAAAAGCTTTTAGGGGCTAGGTGTGTAGCTCAGTGGTAGAGAACTTGCCTACAATGTGTGAGACCTTGGATTCAATTCCCAGTATTGCCAAAAGAGAAAAGAAAAAAGGCAAACTTTTGACATGTTGCATTAAAGTTTTCAAAGTGATCATAAATTTGGCTAACTAAAAACTAAAAGGACATGCTACAGTTATGGTTCAGCTGAGTTCTGTGATAGATATTTTATTCATATTTTCTCTAAAACTTGAACTTTTTTACAAAAGATTCTCAGAAATGGGTATATATGTTACATAAATAATGTGTATTGTATATATGTATTCAAATTACTTTCCAGAATGGTTGTACTAGTTTACCAAATATATGAGAACAAGAGTTTAACTAGATACTTATCCTGTGTTAATATGTGAGTTGGGCATGTATATATTTTTATTATGTATATTAAACATTTTATTTAAGTATAACATACCTGCATCAAAGTGTACAAACCTAAAATTTACAGTTTGATGAATTTTTACAAAGTAAACACACCATGCAATCTGAACCTAAATGAGGAAACTACCAGCATCTCTGAAGCCTCCTTCCTATGCCTCTGAGGGTAACTACTGTCCTGTTTTTTAACTCTACAGAAAAGTTTTGCCTGTTTTTCTCCATTTTTGATATAAATGGAATCATAATACACAAGCTTTCATGTCTATCTTCTTTTCCCAACTTTATGTTTGTACAATTCACCCACATAATTGTGTGGGTCCATTAATTCTCATTTCTGAATAGTATTTCACAGTGTGAATGTTCCATAATGTATTTACTCTGGGGTATTTGGATGGTTTATAATTTTGGGCTATTATGAACAGTGCTGCTTATGAGTATTCTTGTACATGTCCTATGATGAAAATATGTGTTTCTGTTGGGTACATACCTAGGAATAGAACTGATGGATCACAGATATGTTTATGTTTGGTCTTTGGTGCTTACTGCCACACATTTTTCAAGGGTGCCAATATCCACTCCCATTAGCCTGTGGGAGTTCCCAATGTTCCACATGCTTACTAATACTTCATCTTTCTCACGTTAGCCTTTCTGGTGAATAGTATCTCATCTGGCTTTAATTTACATTTTCTTGTTAACTAAAGATGTTTAGCATCTTTTCTCCCCCCAACCCCATTATTTGGTTATTCTCTTTTGTGAATCAATGTTCAAGTTTTTTTGTCCACTTTTCTACCATATTGTCTGGCTTTTCTTTATTGATTTGTAGGTTTTATTTTGGTTTTTACATATTCTGAATTCCCTCTACTATCATAGTTTAATCTGTCAGATTTGTCCCTACAGTAAGCATATTCATCATCCTGTATAAGAAATCCTTGTCGAACTCAAGGTCATGAAAATATTTCCCTATGTTTTCTTTTAAGATTTTATTTTTTATTTTCACATTTAGAGCTACAATCCATCTGGAATATTTTTTGTGGTTGGTGTGCTGTAGGGGTTAAGGTGTGTATTCTCTCAGTGGCCAGCCATTTGTCCATTTGACCTAGCCTCATTTATTGAGATCATTCCTTCACTCCTGTGCTGGATATTAATATATTTTAATTTGTTTCTAGTTTAACAAATGAAAAGTCATAGTTTAATTTGAATATTTTTATTATTATTATTTTTTTAATATATATTTTTTTAGTTGTTGATGGACACAATGTCTTTATTTTATTGCTTTGTATGTGGTGCTGAGGATCGAACCCAGGGCCTCACGCATGCGAGGCAAGCGCTCTACCATTAGCTACAATCCCAGCCCATATTTTTATTATTATTTAAGACAGAATAGGCTATGCTGCAATAGGAAATAAAGCAGCAAATTTTGGAGGCTTTAAACAATGTGTGTTTATTTCTCTATGTGCAGTCAGTGCCAGTGTGCCAACTTATAGGGCAGCTGCTCTCCCTGCCATGACAGGGAGATCTAGGCCACTTTCATCCTGTGACTTCATATCTGTATGTTGTCTCTCCTGCTAAAGAAGAGTCTGATGGTATTGTGCTGACTCTTATGTCCTTGGCCTGCAAGGGGCACACCAGGGTTCTCACATTCCATTGTCTATACCTAGTAGCAAGCCCCAACTCACTGAAAGGGGACTGGAAAGTATAGTTTTCCCATGCGCCCAAAAAGGAGAGGAAAACTAGATATGCAGAGGTAGTGGTTACACCACAATGTCATAATTAACTAATTGTTTTTCCATTTTGTGAATTGCGTCTATTGACATTTAGCTTTATTTTTATGTATCTAATGTTTATATTTTATAAATAACTTCTAAGATTTCTCTCTTTGAATTATATTTTAATTTAAAAATACTGTCTTTAATTCATTGCAAGTGTGCTTACTACCTTTTTACTTATTCTTTTCTTTGTAGTCTTTTTGTGTTATTTTATTTAGATGTATTTTTTATAAGCAGCAAAGAATTGGATTTAATTTTTTACATGATCTGAGAGGCTGTTTCTATTAATAGGGAATCTAAATTTAATAACTCAACTTATCATGCTTAGTCTCATACTGCCATGGTTCTGTGCCTTTGTTTTCCTATGTGCCTGCTGTTTCTTTTCATTTTTGTCATTTGCTGTGCAGACTTGGTTTTGTTTGCTTTCCTCTTCTGCTGTGATTTTTGAAGGTGGACTTTCCTCTAATTCTGCTACTGGGTTTCGGAGAGCTTTCCACAAGTACTTTAAAAATCTTTGCTTAATTGTGCCAATAAAAAGCCAAACAGTAACTTTTGACTCCTTGTGAAAGAGGAGGCCTCAAACATTTTTTTCTTCCCTGAGGCCCAGTTAACCCTTCTTTTTGTTGATTTTCATTCATTTAATCTGGCGTAGTAAACCCATTTGTTTGAAAAAATACAGGTTTTTTTCCCCAGAAAGTAATTGCTATCCCAATAAAACATTTGGAAAATAATGAAAAGTACAAAGGGCAGCAACAAAAACCTGCTGTCACTTAGCCACACCAAGACTATTCTTTAATATTTTAATATATAGCCTTTCACGAGGATTTTGGGGAAAAGGCACACTCATACATTGCTGGTGGGACTGCAAATTGGTGCAACCAATCTGGAAAGCAGTGTGGAGATTCCTTGGAAAACCTGGAATGGAACCAACATTTGACCCAGCCATCCCACTCCTTGTTCTATACCCAAAGGACTTAAAAACAGCATACTACAGTGACGCAGCTGCTTCAATGTTTATAGCAGCATAATTCACAGTTGCCAAACTGTGGAAGCAACCTAGATGGCCTTCTATAGATGAATGGATAAAGAAACTGTGGTTTATATACAGAATGGAACATTACTCAGCATTAAAAGAGAATAAAATTATGGCATTTGCAGGTAAATGGATGGAATTGGAGAATATCATGCTAAGCGAAGTAAGCCAATCCCAAAAAACCAAAGGTGAATGTTTTCCCTGGTAAGTGGATGCTAATCCATAATTGGGGGGGGCGGGATGTGGGATGAGTGGAGGAACTTTGGATTGGGCAAAGGTGGGGGTGGGGACGGGAGGGAGAATGAGGGTAGAAAAGGTGGTGGAATGATATGGACATCATTATCCTAGGTACAGGTGTGAGTGCATGAATGATGTGACCCTACTTCGTGTACAACCAGAGAAGTGAAAAATTGTGCTCCATTTGTGAATCAAAGAGCATTCTTCTGTCATGTATTACTGACTAGAACAAATAAAAATAATTAAAAAAAAAATATTTTAGGAGGAAAAAATGTCTCTTTCCCAGGGGTTTCAGTAGTTAAAATTCACCCATCTAATGGCAACATCAGGTTTTCTTAACACGAAAGTTCAGAAAGTGAGGAGTGTCCGTTCATTAAATCCTAGCTTAATCCACCACCTCCACAAGATGCCACTTACCCATTTTCCCAATTCTTATCTTCCTCTTCTCTGTTCTGTCTCCTAATGCTTATTACCCAGACCACTCATTGGGCTCCAGTTATATTCTCTATGAAATATGTGGGAATAGGACTTGTTTCCATAACTAGAAATTTCCTTGAAATTAAAAATTCTTATTAGATTAGCTTATCCTTCACTATTTCCTGCAGCTATACACGTAGTAAGAGATGGTTTTACATGTAACAAAGTGAATGGATAGCTTTCTACTACTAAATTGGTATTATAAGCAAAAGGTGTTAAATACAAACAAACATAGATTTGAATTTTCAATTCACCACTTAGTAGCAACAGTGACCATGGTCAAGTATTTTTACCTCTTCAAAGTCATTTTCCTCATCTGACAAATGTCAAACCAAGATAAGAGTAATAGTTTGCTTCAGAGAATTATTATGGCTATTATGTGTATCATGTATGTAAACACTAGAATAACTATTAGTTCGTTACTATTATTATTAAATTTTTGACAATCCAAAGGTACCATAATTTTATATGACAGCCAGTGCATATAAATGTCATATGACATTAATAAATACAAAAATTGGTAAAAGCAAAAAAAAAAAAAAGAAAGAAAGTGAGGAGTGTCGCTATCCTAGTTCCTTTCTATGATCTTCCCTTATGAGTTAGAGTGTGTATGTTTATCTGTGTAAGCATATGCCCCCATAGGTGTATATTTGTATATGTAGAGGGTCTGGGGAAAGTGAGAAGAAGGAGTTAAAGGGAAAAGACGAATGTCTCAATTTTCTGTGGTGAAGGTTTTCATTTGGTAGCTGGGAAATCTATTAAAGTTGATTCATTTGTTCTTTTCTGGAATAAAGAATAAAATACTTGGAATAAAAAATTTTCATTTAAAAATATATACTTTAAACTTTTTAGTATACACATTTTAAATGATTGAGGCTATATTGCATAAATATCTAGTTCTTTGACATGGGGTCTTGCTATGTTGCCCTGGCTGTTCTTGAATACCTGGGCTCAAACAATTCTCCTGCCTCTGCCTCCCTAGTGCTGGGACTATAGACATACCCTACTGCACCATGGCTCTGTATATAAAAAATTTTAATATGCTGATTTATTCACTGAAATGATCTTATAAGTAAATCAGTTGCTTTGGTTTATTTTAAAATCTTCATATTTAATGAACTTATCATTTTCTATAAGTTAGGTGAACCATTATTACCTTTCCTTGTTACTGTACATTTATTTTTAATTTTAAGTGATGTTGAATAGAATATTTTTGTGTAAAAAAGAAAAATCACTTTTTCCCTAATTTAAGATTGTTTTCTTCATAGTGAAATTAATGGGTCAAAAAGAATAATTTTTTTAAGAACTCTTGATCTATATTGCTAAATTGTTTCCAAAAGAAATCTCATTATTATAAATACAATCTCAATGTAAGTATATTCACTAAACTATGTACTATATAAATACAATATTATATTACTATATTTTTCTAGTTCTATTAGTATTTTAGACTGAACAGTATCAGTTCATCTCCTATTACTGTTTATATTAATCTAATTTATAGCTAAAGTATGTTTTAGGTATCTCCACCAAATCTTGCTAACTACAATCCTCCAAATCATGAGTTCTTTTTATGATTCAGTGAGTCATGATTTTATGATTCATCGAATTATGTTAAATCCATGGGAGAATGTTCCTGATATGCTTTTTTGATCACCAATAAAATTAGTGCTTTATTTAACTTAATTAGAAGGTTTCTTTGCTGTATTTTGAGTAGTTAGATGACTTAGTTTAACTGAGGAAAATTACACTTTGCCATAGGGTCCCTGCTCTCTCCCTACCCATTGCATCCTTCATACCTACACCAAAGAGAAGCTTCTATCAAGTTTAAAGATGAATTTCTAGGAGAAATTTGAAAGTGTCTGAAGATCTCTACACAAGATAAAAAAACAACAACAAAAAAAAACCAACAAAATAGGGGCGGGGGCAGGGGGGCAAAGATTGAACCAGGAACTTGATACTACATGAAACTTAAGATGTAATAAAAACAGTCTTAAGTTGTGTATGAAGTAGATCTAGACTCTGAGGTAAATGGAGGTTTTGGATCTTGAAAAGGAAATAATCTAGATCACTTTGATACACTTTATGGCCCAGCAGAAATTACTCCTTATTGATGAAGCTTCAAATTTGAGCTTTTGTATTTTTCCATCCATTTAGCTATACTTTACTCAAGGATGGATGAATTTCTACTGTGGACAGATGATTTTCTATTTTAGACAGTCATCATTTGCCCCATGGATCTCTCCTCACCCGTCTGATCTCCATATGTGACTCAACCTCTGTGTTCCCATAGCACTGGGCAAGCAGTTTTTACCCAGCTCAGGTACTCAGCAAGTATTTTCTGACAGGAGTGTTTATCAGTCCATGGCTGTTTTCAAAACTGATGAGCACACAGGTTCAAACCATTTCCAAAGAACTTTCTTTACTAAGTGCCCAAAGTGAACAATAGCTTAGTAGCACTTACCTGAGAACTTTCCCAAAAGTTTATTTTTTAGGTACCAGGGATTGAACTTAGGGGTACTCAACCACTGAACCACATCCTCAGCCCTATTTTGTGTTTTAGGTAGAGACAGGGTCTCACTGAGTTGCTTAGTGCCTTGCTGTTGCTGAGACTGGCTTTGAACTCCTGATTCTTCTGTCTCAGCCTCCCAAAGTGCTGGGATTACAGGCATGCGCCACCGCGCCTGGTGATTTATTGTTCTTAAGACATCGTTTTCTTCTCTCCTGCCCATTAGAAGCCACCATTCATTTCTCCTTATATTAACAGCATTTTTCTTGTTTTTAATATTTCTTTTCACTTTCTCACTGAGCAATTACAACTACAAATTTATTTTCCAGAGAGAAATAGACAAGGAAAGAAAGAATGGGAGAGAGAGAAGAGGAAACTTGGAACAATAATGCCAGGTTAACTTTTCTAATTTTTTTTTCTTTTTACTGTAAGTACACCATTTAATGAATTTTTATACCCCCACACAAGTACTGGGAAGTTGAATCCAGGGGTGCTGACCATGCAATTATATCCCTACCCTTTTTATTTATTCATTCTAGATAGAGACTCACCAAATTGCCTAGGCTGTCCTTGCATTTGTAATCCTCCTGCCTCAGTCTCCAAAGTAGTTGGAATTACAGGTGTGCAACACCATGCAGAGCCCTGAACACACATTTTAATCCGTACCTGGATCAAGTAACTAAATATCACTTGCGGCATAGATGCCCCCCCTCTTACTTCATGCATGGTGGTCTATATTCCTTTTTCTCCCTCCCTCCCTCTTTCTTCCTTCCTTCATTTCCTGAGAATTGAAACACTGAGCTACATCCCAAGTCCTTTTTATTTTTTGTTTCAAGATAGAGTCTTGCTAAGTTGCTGAAGGTCTCACAAAATTGCTGAGATCAGCCTTGAACTTGTGATCCTCCTGCCACAGCCTCCCAAGTTGTGTGCCACCATACTGGGCCATGGTGGCATTTTGACTACATTTTTGAGAGGAAGAAGAGGAAGAAATTCTCATCAATACTTGACATTCCTGTGTGGTTTCAAAGTTTTCAAGTATGTATGATAAGGTTATGTATGTCTCGTCTTATTTTTATTTGTGCCATTTCAAATTAAGAAAGATTTGTTGGGCTGAGCACTGTGATGCATTCATGTAGACCCAGCCACTTGGGTAGTGAGGCAGAAGGATCCATTAAAAATAAAAATAAATGTATATATATAATATTTTAATTAACATTTTTATATATTTTAAATGGCCAAGGTGGTACACATCTGTGATCCATGCTACTAGGGAGGCTGAGGCAGAACAATCACAAGTTCAAAGCTAGTCTCTGCAATTTAGTGATCCTGTCGCAAAATAAAAAATAAAAAGGGCTGGAGATGTAGTTCAGTGGTAAAACACCCCTGAGTTCAATCCCCAGTACCACCACCACCAAAACAAAATAAAACAAGAAAAATTAAATATAGTTTATATACATACATACATATTTGGCTTTTCTCCCGGCCCCCTTTTTGTCCTGGGGATTAAAACCAGGTCCTTGTACATGTTAAGTTTACACTCTATCATGGAGCTACATCCCTAGGCCCTGGCATTTATTTTTTATGTGCTAGAAAAATGTTAAGCAACTTTGAAACTATAGAGGTAGGAATTCTAAAAGCTGTAAAGAATTAAGGATGTTTGATGTTATTTTTAATGAAATGTAACACTGGTTTCTTCACCTAAAAAAGAAACTTTATGCTGCAGAAACAAAATACAGGGTAAGATTTGGAGGATTTTTGTTTTTCCCTCTAATGTGATATTTTGGTTTAATCAGTAACATTTAAGATGAGTAAAGTGTAACACTAGATTACAATTGGTTTTATGTTTTCTCGATTACTTTTCAAAGTAGCCTGCTTTGCTAAGTGGTACATTGTTGATTTAAAATCTGCTATATGAGCACTGTTTTCTTGTTGTACTTTGTTTTTGTAAACATTTCATAATACTCATGTCCTTGGTGGATGGCTTCTAGTGCACTTTGGGGGAGGGGATATTATTGTTTTAAAGTTGATTGTGATTTTGTTTTAACCTTGGACAAAATGAATCAAGTTTGAGAATCTTGTAGTTCCAATTTTTATTTTATATGGACCAAGGCTTCTTCCTCCAAAATGTGTTGACAAACCTGAAGGAAATCATTTTCATCATTGATTAGAGAAAGTGTGACCCAGCCTGTTATGCACAAACCCTGGAACTATCATTACAGGGATTTGGAAACTGGAACCTTCAAGCAGTGGCTTTCTGAATGCATAGTGCAGGTAGAGCTAACCCACTTATATTTGAAATGAGAGTTATTTATAATCCAGTGTAATAAAGTTATTTGTCTAAGTATCTAATAAAAAAAAGATGAGTAAGGTGGCATGTCAAGATAGGAAGGCAGCAGGGGCTGGGGCTGTGGCTCAGTGGTAGAGCGCTTGCCTAGCATGCGTGAGGCACTGGGTTCGATCCTCAGCACCGCATATAAATAATAAATGAATAAAATAAAGATCCATCAACAACTAAAAAATATTTAAAAAAAAAAAAAAGATAGGAAGGCAGGCATCTCAAGGGCTCTGATCTTGTGTATACATTTGGACAAAGAAGGGAATCAAACTGTGGGGTGATTCTGGGTGGAGGAGGCCATACTGGCATTCACTTCACTTTGATAGAGAGGAAGAAGGCCAAGCACTTCTCATTTTCTTCACATGTGTTATGTAATATTTCCTACATGTCAGAGTAGATCTAATAGATCTACTCTATTACTCATGCAGTTTCCAAGAGAGGAAAAAAAGAAAAAGGAAACATAATCTCCATATTCCCACCCAATTGAACAAGCAGTGCTTTCAGCAATTAGCAAGGCTTTGGAGTCCCTGTGGGTCCCTCACTATCACATCTACCCTTTTCCCTGACAGAGGTAACCTCTCTGACTTTAGTTTCTCATTCCCATTTTTTTCCTTTCATACACACACACACACACACACACACACACACACGCACGCACGCACACACACACACACACACACACATATGTATTAGAAATTATATATAAAATTTCTTAGTGTTTTTGAATATTTTATGAATGGAATCAAATTGACTTTATCTTTCTGTAACCAGCCCACCTGCCTGCTTACCTTTTCCTTCCTTCCTTTCTTCTTCCTTCCTTCCTTTTTTCATACTTCCTTCCTCCCTCCCCTTGCTTTCCCCACCTCACCTCTCGTGGGCATGCTCCTGGGTCTCACTATGATGCCTAGGTTGGTCCAGAAATATTGGCCTCAGATGATCTTCTGCCTCAGCCCCTACAAGTAGCTGGGACTAGAAGTGGGCCACCATGACCATATTAGTACCTTGTTTTTTTTAAATCAAGATTATGTTTGTGAGCATTTTTATTGTTGTATAGTATCCCAGTGCGTGAGTATGTCTAGTTTATTTATCAATGAACATTTAGGTGATTTCCAGCTTTTGGCTACTATAAAAAATAGCACTGTGAACATTTGTGTTCTTATCTCCTAGTGCCCATGATTAAGAATTCCTCTAAGGGGCTAGGGTTGTGGCTCAGTGGTAGAGTGCTCACCTCACACATGTGAAGCACTGGGTTCAATCCTCAGCACCACATATAAATAAATAAAGATATTGTGTCCATTTACAACTAAAAAATATTTAAAAAAAAAGAATTCCTCTAAGATCTATTCTTTGAAATGGAATCATAGTGTTGTCAACTTTACTGGGTTCCATCTTATGAACTATTCTTCGTTTAGTTCAAAAAGGCTAGATTTAGCAAATCAAAATACAGGATGCTCAGGAAAATTTGAATTTCAAATAAACAATAAATAATTTTTAGTGTAAGTATGGCTTATGCAAAATTTATGTTTTATCTAACCAGGTCAATGAAATTTATCAAACCACAAACATTGACCAAGAAGAGTGAACATGACTCATACCAGAACCAGAAATGCACACATTAAGGAAAAAGAAGTACAGACCAATATCCCTGATGAACTTAAAAGCAAAAATACTTAATAATATATTGGCAAATCATGTTCAACAACACATTAAGAAGATTGTATATCATGACCAAGTTGATTTTATTCCAGAGATACAAGGATGATTTAACATATACAAATCAATAAATGTAATTCATCACATAAATAGAATTAAGGAAAAAAAAATCACTTAGACATCTCAATAGATTGAAGAGAAGGCCTTTGACAAAATTCAGTACCCATTCATGATTAAAAACACTGAAGAAGCTAGGCATAGAAGGAACCTACCTCAATATCATAAAGGTTGTATAATGAAAAATGCAAAGTCAATTTCATAGTAAGTGGGGAAAAACTGAAAGCATTTCCTTTAAAATTGATAAGACAAGATATCTTCTTTTATCACTCCTATTTAATATAGTGCTAGAAATTCTAGCCAGAGCAATTAGGCAAGAAAAGGAAATAAGGTGAATAAAAATAAGAAAGGAAGAAGTTAAATTATTACTGTTTGCATATGATATGATTCTATACTTAAAAGATTTTTAAAAAGAGAGAAAACTCCACCAAAAGTTTGCTAGAGCTAATAAACAAATTCAGTAAGTAGTAGGTTAAAAATCAATAGCTTTCCTATATACCAATAACAAATCTACTGAGAAAGAAATCAGGAAAACAATTTCATTCACAATAGCCAAAAAAACCCAATAAAATAAAACACCTAGGAATAAATCTAACCAAGAACGTGAGAGACTTCTACAATGAAAACTAATAGAACACTGAAGAAATTGAGGAAGACCTCAGAAGATGGAAAGATCTCCCATGTTCATGTATAGGTATAAGAAGCCATCCGTGAAATGCATGAAGAACCTTTCAGCACTGAAGCCAGTGAAGGGGTAGATTTGGGATTTGGGGAATTACAGTGGCACTCCTGCGATTAAGACAGCCTGATACAAGCAAACTCCTCCTCTGTTCTGCCCAGAAAGGTCCCACGGAGCACCAGAATGGGTGTGACCTGTTAGGTACTGAGCAGCCTACCTGCCCCCACCTCTATCCTGTTTTGGTGAAGAACTTTCTATGGGCTCTCTTTGCTCTGTTCCAAAATAAATAAATGGGGCGCGGGCCTTGCTCTTTGTCAGGAGTTGTACCCCTCTGGTCAGCATGGCTGGTCACTGTCCCCATTCTGAAACTATATTTCTGTCTCCTGTGGTTATTTTGTAGTACTATTTTTCTTAGCTTTTATTTCTCATTCAGCCCATCCCTCCGGAGGGGAACCCCTTCCCTTGCCCACGTGGGCCGTGAGCGAGAGACAGGCAGAATTAATATTGTTAAAATGATCATTCAACCAAAAACAACAGATCCAATGCAACCCCCATCAAAATACCAATGACATTTTTCACACAATTAGGAAAAAAACAAAAACAAAAACAAAACCGTCCTAGAATTCATTCAGAAGAATGAAAGACCCAGAATAGCCAAAGCATTTCTAAACCAAAAAAGCAATGCTGCAGGCCTCACAATACCTGACTTCAAATTATACTACAGAGCTATAGTAACAAAAACTATATGGTACTAGCATAAAAAAAAGACACATAGACCAATGGTCCAGAAATAGAAGTCATAGAGAAAACTCCACACATCTACAGTCATGTCACAATATACTTTGAAGAAAACACAGCCTTTTTAACAAATGGTGCTGGGAAAACTGGTTATCCATATGTAGAAGAATGAAAGTAGACCCTTAACTCTCATCCTGCACAAAAATCAATTCAAAATGAATCAAAGACCTAGAAATTAGAGCAGGAACTATGTAACTCCTAGAAGAAAACAGAGGGTCAACATTCCAGCATATAGGCACAGGCAACAACTTTCTCAATAGGATCCCTAAAGCTCAGGAAATAATACTGCGTTCATAAATGGGATGGCATTAAATTAAAAAAGCTTCTGCACAACAAAGGAAATGATTAAGAATGTGAAGAGAAGCCCGGCACAGTGGCTCATGCCTGTAATCCCAGCACTTTGGGAGGCTGAGACAGGAGAATCACGAGTTCAAAGCCAGCCTCAGCAACGGCGAGGTGCTAAGCAACTCAATGAGACTTTGTCTCTACATAAAACACAAAATAGGGTTGGGGATGTGGCTCAGTGGTCGAGTACCCCTGAATTGAATCCCTGGTACCAAAAATAAAAATGTGAAAAGAAAACCTGCAGAATGGGAGAAAATCTTTGCTAGCTACTCTTCTGACAGAGGATTAATATCTAGACTATATAAAGAACTCAAAAAACTTAATGTCAAAAAATCAAATAACCCAATAAATAAATGGGTAAACGAATTGAACAGACACTTCTCAAAAGAAGAAACACAAATGGCCAACAACTCTATGAAAAAATGTTCAACATAATTAGCAATTAGAAAAATGCAAATCAAAATTACACAGAGATTTCATCTCACACCAGTCAGAATGGCAGTCATCAAGAATACAAATAATAATAAATGCTTAAGAGGATGTGGAGAAAAGGAATACTTTTATACTGTTGGTTGGATTGTAAATTAGTATGACCACTATGGAAATTAGTATGGAGGTTCTTCAAGAGTAGACATGAAACCACCGTATGATATAGCTATACCACTTCTCAGTATTTGTTCTAAAAAATTAAAGCCATCATACTATAGTGATACAGGCATACTCATGTTTATAGCATCAACAATAAACAATAAACAATAGCCAAACTATGGATCCAGTCTAGGTATCCATCAGTGGATGAATGGATAAAGAAAATGTGGTATACATACAAAATAGCGTTTTATTCAGTTATAAAGAAAAATGAAATTATGTCATTTGCGGGAAAATAGGTGAAACTAGACATAATTATGTTAAGCAAAATAAGCCAAACTCAGAAGCTCAAGGGTTGTATGTTTTCTCTCACATGTGGAAGTCAGGAAAAAAGAAAAGAAAGATGGAGTAGGGGTGGGGATCTTATGAAAATCAAAGGAAGATCAGTAGAGGAAAGGGATAAGGGGGAGGGAGATGGTGGGGGGAGTGCTGGAGAGTGATACTAATCAGACAAATTATATTGTCATATTGTGTGCATGCATGAGTGTGTAACAATAAATCCCATCATTATGTACAACTATAATGCACCAATAAAAAATGTAGAAAGAGAAAAACAAAAAACAAAAACAAAAAAAAGAAGGTACTGGGGTTGTGGCTCAGTGGAAGAGCACTTGCCTAGCATGTGTGAGGCACTGGGTTTGATTCTCAGCACCACATATAAATAAATTAAAATAAAGGTCCATTGACAAGGGCTGGGGATATAGCTCAGTTGGTAGAATGCTTGCCTTGCATGCACAAGGCCCTGGGTTCTAATTCCCAGCAGCACCAAAAAGAAAAGTGTGGGGTGGTAGACTCCTGGTCTTGTCTTCCTCTGCTAGATGGCCAAATCAGACGTTTATGAGCAGGTTAGCTCAGGGAGCACAAATGCTCACTAACACAGTTGTGTGGGTAATTGATTGGCTCAGTAAATATGTATAACAACTGTATGCCAGGCAGGTGCTAGATGTTGGACTATAACTATAAACATGAAAGACCAAGGGCCTTAACCTCTTTAGGTTTTTAGCCAAAGCAGGGAAAAGGAAGACAGAAAAGTACATCAGCAATGATAAATGTACTATGGGAGCAGTGGTGTGCTGGTGAATGCTTAGTAGCTGACTCTGATAGGGAAAGCCCTGATTTGTAGCTCTTACTTACTTTGGATGTGTAAATACTCCCACCCTGGCTGATTTCAAGCTACAGTTGTGACATCATTGAACCCTGAGTTGGGAGGCAAGGCACACAATCTCTTCGCAGGGCAGTATGAACCAACTCCAGTACCCCACTGTATGGGAATACTTTCAAAGGCTATCTCATCCAGTTTCTGGGTTCATTTCTTTTTGGTTTGAGGAAAAGGATTCAAGTGGCTTAGACACTGATTTTTCTTTCCCTTGAATTTAGAAGGAATCTAATGTTAAGAGGTATAAAATGCGTTTTATCATATTTATAATAGCAGATTCTTTGTAAATATTTTTACAGTAGTATAAAAATTGAAAGTCTAGTAAACATGGTTGTAAATTATAATCATTCTATAGATCAGTGGTCAAATCTACCTCTTTTTCATATGACTTTCCATCAGGAGGCCTTTGATGACCTCCCTGCATTTCACCTGTTCATTGGTCTTCATCATTGAAACAGACATTGACAGAGCCCTTGGTCTGTGCCAGGCTCTTCACTAGAGGCTTGCGTCCCTAGTTTCCCAGTATCCTGATGAGGCACTCAATCCATAAAACATCCTTCCTAGTCTCTTGTCAACTTTTTGTAGGCAGGTTTGCTGCCTGTCCTTTTACCTGCTCAGTTCTCACCTATATTCTCAAGCTGGCTTTCTCTTTGGGAATATTTCTCTCAGTGAGATTATCCAGAGAATCTTTCTAGTGATCTTCTTTTTGCTCTTGAGATTTCTCCTTTGTTACAGAATGACAGGAGACCCTTTCTGTCCAAATCTGGATGCTTGATTTTTCTGCATTTTTTTTCTGTCATGTAATCTGTCACCCCAGCCATCCCATCAGACATTTTTTGAATGCCTACATAGTAGCAAATGTGCAAGATGTGAGAACATTTATTTACCATTCAAAAATTTTTGACAAATTTTTTATAAAATTATATATCGACATTATTTGTGTCCAGAGGCCATTTTTATGCTTAAATTATTTAAAAAGTATTTATTGAATTTTTTCAGAATATAACAGGAAATACATGATTCATTTTGCAAAATTTTGAAAAACATGAAAAAATAGGAATTATGTAATCTCATAGCCTAAGATGAGTCATTAACTTTTTGACGTGTATCCTTCCAGTCATATTTTATATATATGTGCAAACAAATTGGGATCATACTCACTTTTTAACTTTACTGCAGTGTGAGAATGTTATCAATCTTCTTTGATATTCTTTGAAGACATGATTTTAAATAATGGCATGACATTCCATTTTCAAGCTGAACCATGGTTTCTTTGATTAGCTCCTTATTGCTGTTGGTAGAGGCTTCTTCATAAGTCAGCAAGTGCTATCTTTATCTTGAGCTGTAAGAAGGCACAGATCAAACATCTAATTGTCCTTAGGTAACATTCACAACCAAAATATATCAAAAGTAATTTGATTATATATATGCTTTGTTCCTCTAATTACCAGTTAAAATTAAAGGAGTAAGGCTGGGCTGGGGTTGTGGCTCAGTGGTCGAGTGCTTGCCTAGCATGTGTGAGGCACTGGGTTCAATTCTCAGCACCACATAAAAATAAATAAATAAAAATAAAGTATAAATACATAAAAATAAAGATTCATCCACAACTAAAATATATATATATATATATATGTATATATATATATATGAAGGAGTAAGGCTGCCTAAAATGCAGTTCAGTTGGTATAAAAATAACTGTAAGCTCTGTAGATGTTGGCAGGATAACCTATGGTCATTACACCTCTGTTTGGGCTTCTTGTAATACTCGTAGGAGGAATTGAGCTCTGCATAAAGTCATGGAATTGCTAGGAGTTGCCCAGTGTCTCTAACCTCTTTTTGATATGAGGCAATTGAAACAAGGGTTGTTACCTGCTGAGACTAATACCCATGTCTCTTAACCTCCCTCTTATCCTATGCTCTTTTCACTACAATCTGCAGACTAAGCTTATTCTTAAAAATACAGAAAGAAGATACATTTATCTACATGTTGTTATGGGAACCGTTTCTGCTTATAGTACATGCATGCTGGCACAAAAATCTCATGGTAAGGCCCTAGGTATGCATCCAAGAGAATGCAAGCATATGTCCACCCAAAGACTTGTACATGAATGTTCATAGCAGAATTATTCAGAATAGCCAAATGGAAACAAAGCAAGTGTTCATCAACAGTTGAAGGGGTAAACAGAGTGTAGTATAGTCATACAATGGAGTAGTACTCAGCAATAAAAAGTAATGAACTAGTGATAAATGCAACAATGTGGATGAATCTCGAATTAATTGCATTGAATAAAGACACCAGATGAAAGAGTGCAAATCTTATACCTATATTTATCAAAATTCAAGAAAATGCAAAGTACTCAGACACAGAAAGATCTTGGTTACCTGGGTATGGGAGTGGAGTGAGGAATAACCACAAAAGGGTAAAGGGAACTCTAGAGGGTAATAGATATATTTCCCACTTTGATTATAGAAGTGTTTTCTGGGTTGTATACACATAACATTTAAATTGTACACTTTAATTACTTGCAGCTTATTGTATGTCAATTAACTCAATGAAGTTTAATTTGTGAGATCTCCCTTTTAAATTTGAAAAGCAGAATGTGACAAAAAATTCACTGAAGTATCTGAAGCACAAGGAAACTAAAATTACTTTTGGAGATAACTGACAACCAAGGTTCCATTCTAGCATGATAGTTTATCTGAAGAAAACATTACTATGAGAAATGCAAAGTCATAAAAATAAAAAATAGAAATGACATTTTTGTCCCTCTGGTGATCATGCCATTTCCTCATGTCTGCACAGTTCTCTATATCATAATCTTTTCAGTGTTCTATTCAATTTGGTTTTTTAAAGAGAAATAACCTTGTTGTATTTTTCCTGAACTATTAAGGCTGTTGTTTTATGTGTAAGAGGGCCAGTCGCGGTGTGTGTACGTGGGTGGGTGTGCAGAAACCCACACTGTATCTATAAATTTTAGCAAATGCTGTAATTTGTTTTGGCATTTTGTAGTCAGGACCCAACAGCGGCACCAGAAACAAACTGGAAATTTCTAGAAACCATAATCTCTCTACAAGATGAACACTGTATAGTTTGTCTAAATATGTGAACGCAGTAACCAAATTTTTCTTAGATTATCCATGTACTGTTTTAAAACAAAGAACTGCTACAACACACATATAGTCTACAACACCGACAGCATTTTAAAATTTCTTTATTAAAGATTGTTTTCCAAACCACACAAAGTTTTATTTTCCACCCCTCCCTCCTCATTTTCTCAGCAATTTTTTTCAATCATTACTCCCATCCTGCAGACGGGGAGGCGCATACAGGTTTTGTTTTCTGTATTTTTGTTTTTTTCCACAGTGCAGAGGGGCAAAGAAAGAAGCAACTCTCAACTTTTCAGTTCCATTTTGAGAAGCGATCACATCCAACTCCAGAGACGCGACAGCCGGGCGAGAGCAGAAGCATTTCTCCTCTGGCTGGGTGTGGGTCGGGAACCAGGCGCGCTTCCGCGGAAGAGGGGGAGTCAGGTGGCAGCGGAGCGGGAGCCGGAGCCCGAGCCCGAGCAGCGCGGCGGGGGCGCGAGCCGGCGCGCCTCCCTCCGGCGGGCGCTGAGAGGCAGCCCCGGCGCACACGAGTCCGTCAGCCCCGGGCTCCCGCGCCGCGCTGCGATCCGCGGGCGCGCCAGGGGCGCCCCGGCGCCCGCGCCTTCCCCCTCGCGCGCCCGCTCCCTCCCCGTCCCCCCGCCCCCAGCCCCTGGCAGGTCCCTCCCCCCATGCCTGCTCCTGCGGCCGCCGCTGCCGCCGCTACCGGAGGCGCAGGAGCCTCGCGATAGTGTTTGCACAGGCGGCGCGTGACGCTGCCGCCGCCTGTAACTGATGCAGAGGTTACCCCGCCGCCTCAGCCGCCACCCACCGCCCGCAGCCGCCGCCACCCGGGCGACGCCGGGGGCCGACGCACTGCAGAGGTGCCGGCAGGTTCCGCCCGCGGAAGTCTCCCCGGCCGGCGCAGCCCGCGCTCCACCCGCGCTCCGACCCGGGCCCCGGCGGGCGCCCCC